>JAJKFI010000081.1:4783044-4800278 GCA_029204185.1 Lerista edwardsae | reverse complement strand
GGTCTCCAAGCCCCCAACTCTGCTACTATTTACATAAATACACAACATTGGTCTATGTATTCCCTACCCTTATCTTATGATAAATAATAATAAAAATTACTTATAAAAAAAAAAAAGATGGAAGGACATTTGTGTGAGCAGTAGGACATGTCAAAAAAAAAATCTAGGCATTTTAGAAAAGTTAAACATGAGCTGTAGTGTGATGTAGTATGAAGATGAATGCAATTCTAGGTTGAATCAACAGAAGTATGGTACCCAGGTTGTGAGAAGTATTGTATCACTGTAACCTGATCAGTCAGACCCCACCTAGAATATTGTGTCCAGTTCTGGACATAGCAGTTTAAGAGGGATATTAAATTGGAGAAGATGCAAAGGAATCAAACTAGAATGGGGGGGGGCACTGAAGAATATCTCCTACGAGGACAGCTTGATGGAGATGAGCATGTTTAGCTTGGGAACAGATGGTTAAGAGGGAACATGATAACCATCTACAAATATGTGAGGGACTGACATGGAAAAATGGAGGGGATTTGTTCTCAGGTGCTGTGCAGGGTAAAACCAGAAAAAATGAGTTTAAGAGCACAATCCTAACCTGGAGTTAGGCCAGCAAAATTTGGCTGGCACAAGGACTGCCATAACACGCTTTTGGACCACTCTCAGTCAGAGTCCAGCACACAGATGTTCGCTGTCCTCCCTGACTCGGAGAGTGGTCCAAACACACTTTACGGTATCCTTTGTGCCAGGCAAGCTTTGCTGGCCTAACTTTGCTGGCCTAACTCCAAGTTAGGACTGCGCTCTAAATTACACTAAAGGAGATTTTGATTAAACATTAGGACGAACAAAGTGTTCGGTTGTGGAATAGATTGCCTCTAAATGTGGTAACTCTCCATCACTGGAAATCTCTAATCATAGGGTGGATAGCCATCCCACATAGTATCTAGCTTGGTCCAAAGAATGAGGAGAAGCTACAGATAAGCGGAAAACAATCATACCTGCAAGCTTCATTCCTGCATACCCTAACAACTCAATCCCCTGCATGCCTTCTCAGAAGTAAGTCACATCAAGTTCAACAGGAAGACTTTCAAGAAAGCCTAGGGGACCTTTTACTGCATTACAGACTTATAGGAGAAAACACGAACCTAGACATGTCAGACTAGTTGAGTCTGCATATCACAATGCTGCAAACCTGTAATTTTTTTTAAGGCATGTAAACATTCAGCCTAAAAGCTGGAGGGTTTTGACTGCCTTGCATGCTTCTTGGCCTAAATTGCATACTCTAATCAGAGTAGAGTAAAACAACAACAAATCACAGAGCAAGAATTCAAAAGAGAGATCCACATTAAAAGCTCTCTGCACTTAAGTACCAGGTATAGAATAGGAATGAAAACAACTGCAAAATGAGGACAATGGTAGTTCGAGAAAGTAGGTCTTGGATACTAGATGCAGGGGGGAGAGCTATCCTAAATATGTGGACTTGGAAGCTAGTCTGACTAATGGAACTTCAATGGAACTTGCTTCCAAGGTTCTTGGGATTGCAACTTTTTTATGAATGAAAGGGTTACCTCACCCCCAGTAAGTGTTCAAGTTCACTTCCGAATACTAAACAAATAGGCACTGAAGCCTTTACATGGAGGCAAATTTCTGCACATGTAGCCAATAAAGATGGAAAACAGCAAAATGCTCATTCATCCCCCAACTGGCTGGACATGCCTTTTGACCCAGGTATGCTTCTAGCAGCTACTAGTTGCTGCATATACCGAGCTGAAGAGAACTGCAGCATGGATCCATGCTGGTATGCTTAAACTTCACTCTTCATACAGAGTTTAGAAAAGTCTTATTCTAATAACTGTTTCTTGTTTAGGATGTTTAAAGGGTCATTGACATTTGTGACCTATCACAAATAGGTGAGTGTCCATCATTTAGACTTACAACACATCCCCCCCCATATGAAGCTTTTAAGTACTTATATGAAATGGATTTACACTATGGATGAACAAGGTTTCAACATGTGGGGAAGTGACTGCACACAATTCTTCAGTTTTCAGTGTAAACTGACAACACCATCACACTTCCCTTTGTTGCACTACAAGAACATACCAGCCTGTATTTTAAAACACAAGACTCGGGCATACAGTGAAGCATTAGCAAGCACACTGATGATCATATCATCACATGTCTCACTCAGTTCATGTTTGAACCAAATCAGAGATCGCTTCACATCTATCTTCCTACATAGATATAAGTTCTGCATAGGAAAAACTGTATGCATTTACATATAATAAATGTACATGTATACATGCCCCTTGTACATTTAATGGGAAACTACAATTGCTAGGACCAACACAAGAACAAATATGAGAACTTGGGACCAGTTCTCATAATACGTTCACCAATACATAGCTACTATCCATACTATCATCCCATGGCATTCGCAGAACTGTGATTGTTGGTTAGGATTTAAGGCACAATCCTAACCAACTTTTCAGCACCAGTGTAAGGGCAATGCAATTTTGAAGTAAGGGAACAAATATTCCCTTACCTTGAGGAGACCTCCGTGACTGGCCCCCCCCAACCCCCCCCCCCACAGCAGGATGTAGCACAAGCCCCATTGGCACAACTATGTCCGTGCCGGAAAGTTGGTTAGGATAGTGAGTGGATCAGCAATATCATGCTACACAGGTACACCAGCAGCAATTTCTACAATCCTGGCAATCGTTTTCAGAGCAGCTATTCACAAGAATGAATCTTTGCCCTATCCGTTCACAAAGCATGTTTCTTCATGCAACAATTCATGGAGGAACATGACCAAAACTGACTTTGGGAAGCGACTCTTTATTTTCTACAAGTGTCAGCTTGGACACTAGAACTGGCTTCCGGCCCCATCAGTCTTTTCAGCACAATCTCAGCCTTTCAATCCCAGTGTTTACAATGTAGCAGGTCAATCACTCATGGACTATATCAATATATTCTTCAACAGCTCTCTTAAAGGGATATATTAAAGACATGCAACTTTAAAATGTTGTATCAAGACTACTTTTCCCTCCGCACTCCTTTGTCTCAATCTTCCTATTTCTGTACATTCACTGTTAAGGAATTTTCTGTTTGTTGCTTTTATACACGAGATCCACAAAGAGTGCCTATTGAGACAGCTTCACCCCCCCCCCAACACTTTCCTATTTGGTTGTTGGGCAAGAAAGGAGTGGGTGGGGTTGTGGAGACACAAAGAGGAAGAACAGAGAGTCATCTAGGAAACCGAGACTGCATAACACAAAAGCACTGGGGGAGGAAGACAAAGACAGACACAACACAAATGTCTGCTATCAGACTGGGAACAGGGGGAAGAATAAATCCATGGAAAAGTTCAAGATAAACAGGGTACAGTAATAGTTCTCAAACTGTGAGGGAAGCTGCAGAGAAGGGGTGCAAAATTTGAGGGATCACCACCGCACCTAACTGCAAAACAGAGACAACTTTTCCCCCACCACCAGCGGAGACACAAATGAGTTGAATACCAACAGCCAGAGTCCACGTTAGATGGGTGCGTGTGATCGCCTACCCATCATCGCAACCTGATTTGTGAAAAGCAACAGATTTTATTATCTCCCACAACCAGGTGCTCTTCTAAGGAGACGCTTTGTTCCATTTCTCTGGTTCAGCCTCAGGTTCCTGCAATGCAAATGCAGGCTGCGTGCAAACGCACACAGCGGCCGTGTGCAAGAATGCCTGTCCATCCTCACCTGTGAAGCAGATGGTTAGTGCGGGGGGGGGGGGAGAAGAGAGAAAGAGCGGGCACCGCACTAAGTTTACGGGGGGGCTAAATTTAAAAAGCGTTTACGACACGAAGAGCAGAGCTAAGCCTTGCTCCCCACCACGGTCCGGCTCTCCCGCTCCCTCGGTTGGTGCATCGGCCAAATCAATGGGCACACCGGCGGAGAGCAAAGGGGTGGCTCACCATGATCCGCCACAGTCCTTCAGCAGCGTCTCTCCAGCGTCTCTCGCCTCCTTCTTGCGCGGCGGACGCTGTTCTTCCCTTCGCCGCGGAGGCCTGAGGCTCTCTATACGGCTGCCTCTGTCGCTCGCTCTGCCAGAAGGAGGAGGAGAAGGAGGAAGATTAAGAAGAAACCGCCTACGCTGCCACCTCCCTGTCTCGCGCGCGCCGGAAAGGACCGAGGCAGCCGCCAGCTGAGATTGCAACGACCACGGCCTGCTGGCCCGGAAACAGGCCCTTGCAGGGCTTCTCCGAGTCTCTCAGGAAGCCTGCCCGGCCCTGCAGTCATAGCGCCCTCTGCTGCAGACAGGTCGCGACAGGTCCTCGCCCGGGCGCGCGCCAACAAAGGCAACCTCGCGCTCGGCAAAGGAAGCCTTTCCCGCCGCGACCTGGCAGGGCTCGAGAAGCCTTCTGCAGTGCCTGCCTCTCGTGCGGAGGAACCCTGTCGGGGACGGGCGGTGTGGAAGTGCCAAAGCTGACCCAAGAGAGTCCTGATGCTGCTGTGGCACGTTCCTAAAGACAGGGCACCGCGGATGTGGCACTGTGGACTGCGCCAGGCACCTGAGGAAGGAGGCGCAGGCCTGCCAAAGCGTGTGCCACGATATATACGCGTTTGATTTAAAGTTGGCTTGATTTAGTTGGGGTTTGCTGCAGTACACGAACGCAGCTGCCATCCTACCTTTGCCTCGAAGCAGTACAACTATTCCAAAACTACCATCACCGCCTTTTTTACTGATCCAGTAAGGCTGGTCCTTCAAGTTTACCTGGTTACTGGCTATGCTTATGTACCACATTTCAGAGAGCTCGTCTTATAGACTTCCTGGGTTTGTTTTTATACAGCAGGCAGGGCTGTATTATCCATTAGGCTGAAGCCCAGGGGCCCCACAGGGACTAGGGCCCGTCAAGTTGTTGGCACTGTTACCTATGTCCTAACCTGCCCTGATGTTGGAGCACAAGGCTAACTAAGAGAAAATGAAGGTTTCTAGGCCTCATCAGCTTATGACTTTAGTTAATTAAGCAATTTTAAAAATCGTGTGATCATTCAAGCCGTGATTTCTTTCACCACCACAGTGCTAGTGTCTAACTAGCATGCAGCTAATTTTGATAACACTGTTCTACAACAGCAGCAGCTACTTTCCTCTGGTTCCTGGTAGCACCTAATTTATGCGCATTACATGTTTACAGAAATGCTACCTCTTCCATGGGCATGGCCAGCTAAACAGATGAAACTGGTGGCTCTCAATCTGTGGTTGAGACAATGGTGCTGGAATGTGTTATGCAGTGGAATGGCAGGATATTTAGGGTGACACTTCTTCGCACAGCATACAATTAGTCTGTGGAATTTGTTTTCACAGGATGTGGAGATGGCCCATAGGATTGGGTTGTATGTAAACTTGTGTTGGACTGGGCTACATGACAGAAAGAGGGTTGCTTATTCTAATAAAGAAGGTTCTATCTCAGATACTTAGTCTTAAATCCTATTATATTACTGTTCACTACTTTTATTCTCTCTATTCAGACAAAGAAAACAAGTCCTTAATGCAGGGGTACCCAAACTTTTGAGCATTGGGACCCACTTTTTTTAAACAACACACTATTAGGACCCACCTGGCTTTATGAGACTACACAAAGAAGTTTTGCTTTACCGGTCTCTCAAGCCTCTTTTTTTATCCTTTTTACTATGGGGGTGGGGATGCAAATGTCCAGAGATTTACAGCCCAATCTAGAGAGATTTACAGCCCAATCTAGAGCCCAATATTAAAAAAAAAAAAAAAAAAAAGACTAGAAAATGTCCTAGGCTCCTAGCACTGATCAGAATGAACCCAGCCTTTGGCTAAAATGTATTTTCAGTAAAAAAAAAATCAAGTGAATTTCTTAGCTGGAGTTTGCTTATCCTGAAATAAAAAAATCAGAAGCAGTCTGTCTCTGTGGTTGAAGGGGGGAACCTATCCTGAACAGAGGCAGAGAAAAGGAAGTAAATGAAAGGAGGTGGGGGTGGGGATTTGGCTGTTTTCTCAAAAAAAGTGTTACTTAGCAACTTTGACACACTCAGGAACAAAGTAGGCAGGCTTTTGTTGTGTACAGAAGTAAGACTATTTTGCAGGCTTTCTCCAGGTTGTGCAACAAAAAGGGACTTCACTTCCCCATGATTGTGACAACAGTTTAAATGGTGAGTGACTCCTATATAAATATTGAATATGAGACAAATCTGGCAATGGTTACTTTCTTTGTGCAAATGCTATTACTGCAGGCCAAATTCTCCTATGGACATGAAAACAATAGCTTTATAAGAACAAGGCAATTGGAAAAAGAAAGAGTATTGCTACATCTGATTTATGTACATAACTCGCTGTTGCATGATATCTTCATGAGCACAATTGAAAGATAGGATCATCTAAGCATTCACTTTCTTCGTACTTAAAGCATAGCATTTAAAATTCTTTGAACAATAAAAAATGGCTGCTTGCTGGTATTTTGTTCTAGTTATGGGAAAACTCTTTCATCACCCTTTATTTCTTTGTCCCCCTTCCAATTTTGGAATGAAACATTGTATGCAATTGTTGAGGTTTCTTATTTTTACACCGCTCTTCCTCCAAGGAGCTCAGGCTGGTATACATAGTTCCTCACCTCCTTTGTCTTCACAACAATCTGAAATAGGCAGGGATGGGAATTTGGCATTCCTGCAAAACGCAAGTCGAGTCTCGAGTCTTCGCCCCAGAGACTCAACTTGGGCACGGGTCCTAGCATGGGCCTGTGGCAACTCACCCTCTTCCATTCCTGACTCGAGTTAAGGGCTTATGTGAAGCAGGCAAACCAGGGCATGGACCAGAAGGGACTGGGCAAGGCAGGAAGGGGTGGGATGGACAACATGAGAACAGGGACAGAAGCGGCAAGCAGGAGTAGAGTCACACTCAGTAGCTGAGCTGGGAGGCTTACCAGTACCACCCAATCCTTTGCAGTATTTACGCCAGTAATGAAGTTTCCTCCTCCCAAGTAACAGGGCCTGGTTCAGCGATGTAGTTGGAAAGTGACGCATGATTGCCTCAAAGATAAAATCCTCAAACACGTAGAGGAACAAGTACTGCTGAAGGAAAGTCAGCATGGCTTCTGTAAGGGTAAGTCTTGCCTCACGAACCTTTTGGAATTCTTTGAAAAGATCAACAGGCACGTGGATGTGGGTGAACCTGTGGATATCATATACCTGGATTTTCAGAAGGCGTTTGACACAGTCCCCCACCAAAGGTTGCTGAAGAAACTTCACAGTCAGGGAATAAGAGGGCAGGTCCTCTTATGGATCCAGAATTGGTTGAGGGCCAGGAAACAGAGAGTGGGGGTCAATGGGCAATTTTCACAATGGAGAGAGGTGAAAAGCGGAGTGCCCCAGGGATCAGTCTTGGGGCTGGTGCTTTTCAACTTGTTCATAAATGACCTGGAGACAGGGATAAGCAGCGAGGTCACCAGGTTTGCAGATGACACAAAACTTTTCCGGGTGGTGAAGACCAGAAGGGATTGTGAAGAGCTCCAGAAGGATCTCTCCAAGTTGGGGGAATGGGCAGCCAAATGGCAGATACGTTTCAACGCAGACAGGTGTAAAGTGATGCACATTGGGGCAAAAAACCAAACGCCTTCACCTATAGGCTTATGGGTTTGAGCTGTCTGTGACAGCTCAAGAGAGAGATCTTGGGGTGCTGGCGGACAATTCGATGAAGGTATCGACCCAGTGTGTGGCAGCAATTAAGAAGGCCAATTCCATGCTTGGGGTGATTAAAAAAGGGGTTGAGAATAAAACAGCCAATATTATGCCATTGTACAAATCGATGGTAAGGCCACATCTGGAATATTATGTACAGTTCTGGTCACCGCACCTCAGAAAGGACATAGTGGAGCTGGAAAAGGTGCAGAAGAGAGCAACAAAAATGATTACGGGGCTGGGGCATCTCCCTTATGAAGAAAGACTGCAGTGTTTGGGGCTCTTCAATCTGGAAAAAAGGCGCCTGAGGGGGGACATGATTGTGACATACAAAATCATGCACGGGAGGGATAGAGTCAATAGAGGGATGTTCTTTTCCTTCTCTCAGAACACCAGAACCAGGGGACATCCACTAAAACTGAGTGTTAGGAAAGTTAAAACAGATAAAAAGAAATACTTTTTTACCCAGCAGGTAATTAATCTGTGGAACTCTTTGCCACAGGAGGTGGTGATGGCATCTGGCCTAAATGCCTTTAAAAGGGGATTGGACAGATTTCTGGAAGAAAAGTCCATCATGGGCTATAGGCAATGATGGGTTGTGCAACCTCCTTACATTAGTAGTAGGCTACTTCAGAGTGCCGGGTGCAAGGGGTTGGCAACAGGATCCAAGCATCTTGTTGTCTCGTGTCTCCCTGGGGCACCTGGTGGGGCAGCTGTGAGATACAGGAAGCTGGACTAGATGGGCCTTTGTCCTGATCCAGCGGGGCTCTTCTTATGTTCTTACGTTCTTGTGATTTCTAGCAACCGTTTCCTGGTTTCCCACCTTCCTGGGCTTCTCCAGTGAATCCTAAGGCAAGACCCCCTTGGGCTCCTTTTTTTGCCCTACCTCATCCAAAGGGAAAAATCAGACCACCTATCCTATATCTAATGATCATTCAGAGATGGACAAGAGCAGCTGCTCCAACATCTGTCCCCTGCTTCCTGCTCAATTGAAAACATTCCCTGCCTCCTGGCTAGAACTGCTGGCTTCCAGATGGCCCCACAAGGTCTTTCACGACCCGCACACACGCACACACGCACACACACACACACACACACACACACACACACACACAAAGTAAGGAAGAACAGCCAGACTTGTAGGTTTTAAGACTCAAGTTTTTCAGGTTCATACTCGAGCCAGTGCCCGAGTTTAAAAAACAATTGTTTTTTGTGATTCGACACAAGTTCCTATCCCTGGAGGTAGGTTAAACTAAAAGATAGTGACTGGCCCAGGGTCACCCAGGAGGATGCCTGTGATAAAATACCCCATATTTAATTACTTCTATCTTTTTATCATATGAAAAGATTTTCTATTCCAGTGGTTCTCAAACTTTTTAGTTTGGACCCAGTTTTTAGAATGACAATCAGTCCAGGACCCACCAGAAATGATGTCACAGCCGTAATTGCTGTTGTGACACCAGAGCCTGCTGCTTTCCTGAGAATGCAGCAAGATGTTGGGTTATTTCTCAGCCATTTTCCAATAGCAAAATGAATCAGAAAGAGAAAAAAAGCCTATTTACAACCCTGATATAAGCAAAACAACCACACAGCTCTCCCCATTTCCAGCATCCCATCTTCCCATATTTTAAATATGGCTGCCCTCCCTAAGTGCTTTGCGACCCATCTGAAACTGGCTCACGACCCACTGGTGGTTCCTGACCCACAGTTTGGAAACCACTGGTCTATACACATATACATCGCCTTTTAAAAGAGGGAAAATGTTCAGTCTTTCTCTTGGGGGTAAATTGACCTAGATCAGAAAATCCTTATGGACCACTAATTTTATTTATTTAGGGATTTATAGTCCACTTTTCTGCACTGAAAAGGCTCCCTAAGGTAGCTCACAACAAATCAAAAATAAAGTAGGAAAATAATACAATAAAAACCAAAAGTATAAATCAGCTAAAACGTAAAGTGAATTTAAAACAAAGCAATCAACGGACAACAGCAGAGTAAAATATTGTGAGACATCAAACCAACTGAAATACCTATTAAAAAGATTTTGCCTAGGCGGCTGAAACTCAATGGAAGGGACCAGATGGGAGTTCCACTGTCTGGGGGCTGCAACCAAAAAGGCCTCGCCACAGATGGGCCACTGAAGGTGGGGGAACATGAAGCAGGGCCTCAACTGCCGAATAATGTGAATGGGCAGATTCATACAGGGAGGGAGAAACTTTCAGATATCCTGGGCTTGAACCAGTAAAGATGATAGCAAACACTTTAACTTGAATCCGAAAGTGCACTGGTAACCAGTAGGAATGACATAAAATGGGAGTTACATCATCCCAAGCCTGGGCTCCAGTTTACCAATACTTTTCAAAGGAAGCCCCACAGAGAGTGCATTTCAATAATCCAAACAAGATGTGACTAACGGTGAAATCCTAACCAACTTTCCAACACTGCGGTAAGGGCCACGCAGCTCTGAGGTGAGGGTACAAACATCCCCTTACATTGAGGAAGCCTTAACTACGTGAAAGAAGTTATGGCTTGAATTATCACATTTTTTTTTTCATTGCTAAAGTTGTGAGCTGAGCAGGTCTAGAAACCTTAGTTTTCTCTGTACTGCCTCAGGACGCAATCCTAACCAACTTTCGAGCACCAGGGTAAGGGCACTGCAGCTCTGAGGTAAGGGTACAAGCATTCCCTTACCTTGAGGAGGCCTCCATGACTCCTACTGCTCCACTGCAGGATGCAACACATGCCCCATTGGCACAGCAAGGTCAGTGCTGGAAAGTTGGTTACTCTAAGGCAGCAGTTCTCAACTGGGTTGCGACCCGATTTCTGGTGGGTTATGAAACACTGCCTGTGCTCTGCCAAGTTTTTGGGTTGCTGAGTTTCTGCATTTTCTTACATGAAAAATCTGCCTTTGAAGCATATTTTTGTCAGCAAGAACACGACTTGACTTGGCTCAGAGTGGGCTGAAGACTGTTGAACTGAGTGCTCAGTGGTCTTTGGCCCACTGGGCCAAGTCCTGTTCTCGCTAACTAAACACACTCCAGATGTAGCCTTTTTGCATTAACAAAATGCAGAAGCTCAGCCACTTGGAAATTTCGGTGGTGACATGATGATGTCATTACATTGCCACCAACATTTCTGGGGTGCTGATCTCTGCACTGAAGGTGGGTGGTGGGACTAGAAAGACTGAGAACTGCTGGAGTAAGGCAAGTGTAAAAGGAACACACCTGGCAAACCAGCTGAAGCTGCTGACTTGGACACGCTTTGTCATCCCAGATCCAGGGATATCCCAAAATTGTGAAGCGGATCTTTTAAGGAACGATGCTGCCCCTGCCACTCTGCCACCCTGGACCATGTGGCCCCCTAGGCCCCCTACCGGGTAAGCCACTGAGTGCAGGGGAACTACAGCAGGGGAGGGCACTGATGTTCATCCGTTGTTTGTGGGGAAATAGTCACTATTTTCTGGCCATAATTATTATTCATTTCATGTCATGACTACTACTATCTCTCAGCCTCGCCTACCTCACAGGGTTGTTGTGAGGACAAAAGAAGGGGAGGAACCACGCACGCCACCCTGAGCTCCTTGGAGGAAGGGTGGTATAAAATGTGGAAAATATAAATAAATACTGTATGTCATATGGGGGGGGGGTCAGAAATACTTAACGTAGGGTTCCCTATGTCAATCCACTGTTTCAGGTATCCACAGGAAGCCCAGAATCATCCCTTGCAGATACCAGGCCACACCTGTACTACTGAACAAATACCAGCTACTATGAGGCCACATCATCAAAGCAGAAGTTATGCTGAGCTGTGGGTAACTTTCCAATGACTCTAAAATCAGTGTTTCTGATTTTCCATTAGTGTTTTGAAATATTACCCAAGAAAACAAGTGATGCGCAGATATGATGCTTCAGTGGTTCCTCACAATGGTATCTATTATGTATCTGCTGAGGAAGCAAAGTTTCTTGTAATGAACAGTCAGCAAATGAGCCATGAGCGAAAGAGTTTTCTGAGTCTTCAGAATATGATCAATATGATCCAGACAGGACTCTGGATCGTCTTTCAAAACTGTCAGCAGGAAGAAAGTTCTTAAATGCTCAGTTTTTGAATCCTTCAGCAAATTTATTGGCATTGGCAAGTCTCTGCTTCCATGCTCACATGACTAGGTGTTTCTCATATATGCACACAAATCTCTATGATATAGACTTTTTCTACTGTACGCTCACATAGAAGTCTCTTGTGAAATTTCCTTCTGCAGGAGGCTATCAGGTAAGCACAGAAACAAGATTACTATCTTCTTTGCAGGTTTAAAATCCCCCCTCCCTCTCTGTCTCAGATTGTTTTGCAATGTGATAGAAACAAATAGCATTTTGCTTAATTCAGGCAAAATTATGGTTTGGGGGGGGTTCCATAGACCTCCACAGGAGGCGATTCAAGTGCAATTAATGGTCTAATTAAATGTTAGCTGAATCACAACCATTGCATGTTTATAAAGATCTTCATGGATTTGGAATGAAAAGCCTGACAAGTACATAGTCAGCAATGACAACTAAGGGCGCAATCCTAACCAACTTTCCAGCACCAAGGTAAGGGCAATGCAGCTCTGCAGTAAGGGAACAAATATTCCCTTCCCTTGAGGAGGCCTCCGTGACTGCCCCCCAACTGCAGGATGCAGCACAGCTAGGTCAGTGCTGGAAAGTTGGTTAGGATTGCACCCTAAACTTCACTGCTAGGAAAGCAGAGAAGGTACAACTTTTAGGCATCTGTTGGATCCCAAGCTGTACATTTGTTTTGATAACTTTGCCTTTCCTTCTTTTATTCAAGAACCAAGGACACAGCCACCCAAGGAGAAATGGAAAAGCTGAAGGGTCCAATGGCTGCCCCCTTTAATGTCAGAAATGTCACAACTTTAGTGGGGAAGTTTAAACATTTGGCCTTGAATACCCCTCTGCAGTTTAGTGGTCAGGCCCTGAGGGCCCATACCCGGAGCATTGCTCGCTTTGGAAGCCTCAGTCCTCACAACCCCCATCCTCACCGAGTGACTCATATCCAAGGTAAGCCCTTAAAGGGCAAGCAAAAAGGCACTTCTTCCCTTGGAGGAAGGGCAGATCCAGCCAAGATGCAACAGAAGAATTGGTGCAGTGTTGCAGCACAATGGTGCTGGTTAAAACCTCCATATATAGCAGGATATTTGCTATAATATATATGAATAAACCATATTTGCTAACGGGGCAAGAGGCACTTTTTTCAAGTGGCGTTCCTCTTATATTCAGCAGGGGGAAAGTAACTGTCCCTCTTCACCCCAGCACAGTGTCTTTTCTAGTGGCTGTTGTGGTGGTGATCTGCATTTTTATTTTTTATTTTTTTAGATTGTGAGCCCTTTTGGGATAGGGAGCCATGTAACTTTATTATTAGTATTTGCACAAAGTTCATAATTTGTGAACTTTTTGTTGAAAAGTGAAATTGTATATAAATACAATTGAGTGAGTGAGAGAGTGAGTGATATTTTGGAGTCAAGTTGATTTACTTCACAATTTGCCATTATACCACTTGTTGTAGATGGTTTGTGATATTGTCGTTTGTTTCTCTGCTGTGGCTTATCAGTGGATGTTTTTGTCTTTTGCAGGTTTGAATGGCGTTCCTGTTTGCATAGTCAATGACGTGTGGTCAAAGCAGGCCATTCTTTGTCCTCATCCAATAATAAAAAGTCACCTTTGTACTTCCGTTTCAGAGGTGTCTGGGGTGCAAATGCCCATTGGAGATCCACAGCCTTTTCCAGTCCCCAGGCTATCTGTAGGTTAGTACAATTCTCCCTTGTTATACAAGCAATCGCTTTATGAGATTTTGCTATAATGATTTTATTATAATGTACAGGTATGTACAAATTCATACCTGTGCACAATGCAGGCATAATTTCAATTATACAAGAATTCCACTCATAAAATGCTGCATGGAATTCACACTGGCACTTGCTTTTCATGCTTCTTGTATCTTGTGCAGTAGCATGAGTTCCCGTGTAGCACCACATATTGCAAGTATTTTTTACATGTTGAAATGTTTGCTTTTTGCAGAAATTTAGAGAACAGTATTCCAGACAGAAAGCTATGTAGTGTAAATACTTCCTGCACATTCAAAACAAGCACATAAGAAAGAAGGTTAGGAAAGAACTCTTATTATCTCAGTTTTGATTGTAGTTTTGTCATGTGGATAAACATTCCAGTCCCTAGCTGTAGCCTGAAGCGGTACGGTCCCGCAATAATGCATTGTACGAAACTGTTGATCATTCATTTTGTCTCAAAGCCTGTTTCACACATTACTAAGCAAACCCAGGTTGACTACTGTGTGTATGCTCAGCAAGGTGCTGCTGCCAAACCTGGCTCCCAAATTTTTGTATTCATACAGTACAGCGTATTTACTAAAACGTGTCTGTTGCATTCACAGTTTTAGGTGTACTCAATGAAATATGTACATCCTGATTTGTTTACTAAAGATACCAGGGGAACCTTTGCAGACAAATCTGCCTCTGAGCTGGGGTGTTTTTCCTTGTGTTCCTCCCTCACGTGTGTAGTTTACCATCCTCAGGCTTCTTTTCTCCCACACAGGCTCTTTGTCAGAAGTCTGGACAGAAGAACTGAAGGAACTTGCTGCAAGAGTAAGAGCAGCAGCCTCCACCTCCACGGAGACAGTGAAAAAGGAGACAGTGAGTTGGAGAATGAGGACATTGTGATTATGAAACATGAGGGGACTGCTTTAGCCCAGAGAACTAAAGTAAAAAGTACAAAGGGAAATTTCTCAACTATTTATGCAGTCAGAGAGAAGAGAAACAGCACTTTTCTGTTGTGTAACTGTCAGTGCCATCCTATACAATCCCTCATCATCCTCCATTCGACACAAGCCACATGGTTCACAGCATGGATAAGATGGCCCTGTGTATAATATAAAGACAGTGGCCACCATCTAGTACGTAGTTATATATGCTTTATCACTATTGATGTGTATTCTGTACTGGTTAGTGACCAGGAACTGAGGATACAGTTTCAAAATCTAAGCATTCTGCAGATTGCGATATGGAAGCATACAAGTCTTGCTTATTGTTCTGAAGTCTGAGATCAAAATACTGTAATAAATGTGAGAGACAAAAACACCAAATACAGGCAAGTACAGAAATTGTGCACTCTCTAGCCTTTTTAGTTTTTAGACTAAAAACTAAAAACTTTAGTTTTAGATTCCAATCAGCCTTTCAAAATGCATCTGAAATTATTCTCTGTAAAATAGACCTGGAGTGCAACAAAATTCTTGTATGATGGCTAATTTTGTAACTGGCCCAGGAATCAGAATTATAGAGGAGAAGTGTATGTAAGATCATTATAGGTGCTTGGGTTGAGAAGACACTGGTCATAATTGGTTGCAACCAAACTTGGGGAAATGGGCCAAAAATGGAGGGCACTTTGAAGGAATGTTGCACGTAGTTCCATTTCACTTACATGGAATGCTGCAGAGACTTGCACTTAAGAATGCCAAATTCAAGTCCACTGTGATTAGTGGCCTGAATGTTAGCTCTATGTCTTTTTTCTCCTCTGCTATTGATCACCAGTAGATGGCCTGCAAACTTCAACCATGAATAAAGGGGGAATATAGTATTGCAGCAGTTCCCAAACTTTGGGTCCATGGCCCACCAGTTCGTCATGACCCAGTTTTTGGTAGTTTGCTAAACTGACAGGGCAGATTAGGCTAAGTGCATCAAGTGTTAAACAACCTGCTACTTTAGGGGAGCATTGCTGCCCAATCACCATCATAGCCACAAAGGCTTGAGCAAATGGTGAAGTGAAACTTCTTTCACATGGGTCCCAATGCTAAAAGGTTTGGGAACCACTGTAGTAAAGTATATCAATTACAACCAGCTTCTGTGTGAAGAAAGGTACATTTATGCCATGTAATCTTTCGAAAGTGTTCAGGAACCTAGAACACCCTAATAGCAATCTCCCCTTTCACATTTCTGGACCTCTTTACTGGACCTTCTTGTCTTTCTATTTGAAGAGAGAAAAATCTCAGAGAGGAACACAGTACACAGAAGAAACAGGATGTCTTGTTCCACCTTCCTCCCGAGCCACAACTCGCCATTCATCTCATCAAATGAACCTAAACAATGGCAAGAATAAAGGAAAAGCTGCTACTTTATCCTTCCAAGACCAACAATTGATAGTAAGTTCAGCATACACAATGGAGCAATCGTTTTTGGTTGTTCCTTTTCCATCTCTCCTGCTAACTGATGAATCTGATTAAAATCAGGATGTATTTCAGATTCGTATAGGGTGAAAATTTATGGGAAAAATAAGAATATTAAGGCAGCAATCCTGTATATATTTTCCTGGGAGTAAATTTTATTAAGCTCACTGAGGCTTACCTCTGAGTAGATGTGTAGGACCCTACTGTAAGTATCTGTTCAGAACTGGCTATATATTCAGATAAAATATACTAAACTGTAATCGGAAAGTATGAGAGCTCTGATGTTGTTGTGGAGTATTAATCGATTCTCATGCTGTTATGGGAAGCATGTGCACATGCACACACGCATATCCAAATATCTGATTTTGCATTGTTCCCAAATTGTTACTTTTTGTTTGCTTTTGGGAAGCATATCCTGTATCCAGGCATTTTACTAAAATAGTAGAGTGCAGGGATATAGAACCAGAGTTGGTCAGTGATGGGAAATAGGATAAATCTGCAGCAGTTTCTGAGAAGCATATTGCGGGTTTCTGGACTGGGAAAAATAAACTTATTCCAGATTACAACTTCCTGGTCATTTTTTTCCCAATCTACACAGACTGAACCCACAGTCAGGAGATTTATATGGTGGAGTTATTTCTGGGCTATACCATTTCAGACTCAGACAGCAAATGGGGAATTGCATGTTTGAATTTTCACTCATATATTAAAATGAACTCTTCCTGTTCATAGAAAGGAATGTTTCACGTGTTGGGGGGAATTTTGCAGGAACATTTTTATTGGGGGGAGGGGCATTCCACTATGCAGCCCTCCACCTGCAGTCTGAAAAGATAAATCCCTGCAAACACATGGGAAATTCATGGGAAAAATAAGAATATTAAGGCAGCAATCCTGTACATATTTTCCTGGGAGTAAATTTTACTAAACTCACTGAGGCTTACCTCTGAGTAGATGTGTAGGACCCTACTGTAAGTATCTGTTCAGAACTAGCTATACATTCAGATAAAATATATTAAACTGTAATCAGAAAGTATGAAAGGTCTGATGTTGGTGTGGAGTATGGTGCCAACACACACCATCCAACTAACTCAAGTTAGTTGAGCATGTGGCAAACTGTGTGACTCATTTCATACAGCTCATGGCACGCATGGGGATTTACCCAACTTTACTTTCTGAACTAAGAGTGCAGTCCTAACCTAGACTTAAGCCGGAGTCAGAGAGGCCAGCACACAGATGTGCACAGCAGCGGCATTCAGCCGGTACGCTGGGCGGGACGTACCTTTGACCGGCAGTCCGCCCGTTGCGTGACGGCGCGTTTCACTGCTTTCCCGC
>JAJKFI010000081.1:4750160-4782644 GCA_029204185.1 Lerista edwardsae | reverse complement strand
GGACTGCCGGTCAAAGGTAAGTCCCGCCCAGCGTACCGGCTGAATGCCGCCGCTGGATGTGCACCATCCTCCCTGACTCAGAGACTAGTCCAAACACACTTTATGGTGGCCCTTCTGCCGGCCAAACTGTGCTGGCCTAACTGTGCTGGCCTAACTCCAGGTTAGAATTGTGGTCTAACAGAAGCAAAAATTCCCACGTTTTCTCTGGATTTCATGAGCATTAGCCTAAAATAGATTTGCACTTTCTGGGGGCAATTCACCCTCTCAGCTTGGCAACTCATCTTGGCTTTGACACCTGCCTGGGCCTGCAAAAACAGAACTGGGCAACATGTCAAGCCCAGCTAGGCCATAATGCAGTGGTTCAGCAAGACACAGGTTGTGCATGCCCAGCTCATCTTCCATCTTCCATCTTGGCAGTGGGGAACACATTTTATCGTTTTCAGGCCACTTCCCTGTATTCTAAAATACAAGTAAAGACATATCTATCATATCTATTTGAATATTATTTATTCCTCTAAAAGTGGAGAGATTCCACTAAATGAGCAAAGTAACCTAGGACAAAGTCCACAACCGTATGAAAAGTAGTTAGATAAGCCAAGGTACCAGTGTGTACCTACCTCTTGTCGCTTTATTTGTTGTATTTCTGTGTCACTCTGACCTGATCATGCTGATACCTTCCTGTATTTTTTGGTCAACAGATTTTGGAACTGCTACGTCAGATCTTGCAGACAGACCCCTTGACAGCTATCCAGCAATGGCTACTTGCAGCTGGTCAGCAGGGTGAGGAGAATGAGGGTGTCATTGCAAGGGACTAGGGTTGCCCAGTTGCCCAAACTGACAACGTTTCTCCAGCTGTTTGCTTTTTTTCTCAGGGTGACAGATGACAACAGGTTAATCTCAGGCCATCTGGGGCCTCACACACTCCACCCCAGTACCAGATTCCCACTCACCCCCCATTTTTCAAGAGTTGGCAAACTGTTGGCCCCCATCCTGTGATATTAACTAGGCCTCACCTCTGAAATCTCAGGTTTTTTGATGCATCTGACCTGCCAGTCCTGCCAGGGATAAGCAGCTGAGGCTGTCGCTGTTGTTCTGATATGTTACACCCTGGTTGTTGTAATCAACTGTTTCCTCCTAGTAGATTCTTTACATCATGCTTGTTCAGTAGTTTCTGTGTTGACTGCATTACATGAAGCATGAATAGCATACATTTGAAATACTGTCTCTAAGCATACAGGTGGAAGGCCTTTGCACACATTGAACAGCAGCAAACCAGGTATGTGACCATCTTCAGGTAGGGCAGAGAAAAATTCCTGCCTGACTCCTTGGAGAGCAATTTCTGGGCCATGACAACAATACAGACCTAGATGGACCAATGGGCTACTTGGTATAAGGCAGATTATTACCATTTGTAATTCCTGTGGTTTGCATACTAATAGTTGGATGAGCATAATAAATTATTGGCTAAATGAAGTTGCAAGCAGAAGAAAGGAATGAAGTGAAGATGAAGCCATTTGTTTTACAGTAAAAGTGCAGGGTAGTACTTTGGATTCACAAAGTTCATGATTTCCTTGTCTCACTACAGAAAAGAATCTTGTTATGGGATTATTACAGATTGCAACTGCCAAACAAGATCTTGAGCCCCAGGAGTTGACCACAAGCATAGAAGAGAAATTTCAATCACAGTCATCTCCAAATGCTACAGGCATTGCCTTCAAGCAACAGAGTCTTGGGAGAAATCCAATCAGGTATTCTCTTTAAAATCCTTTACAGTATATGGATAGAGGTGTTTGATTTTGTTGGTAACTAAAGAAAAAACACAAAACACTACATTTTTCAAACACCTCTGTCCATAGGTGATGAGTAAGGAATGATGGAATTGGGTATTCAGTTGTGAACAAAAACACAAAACAGTACATTTTAATTCAACAAATTTAAAAAAAACCCACACCATTTTCAAACATCTCTGTTTATGGAAAATAACATACTATTGATTCTGAAGCTTGCAGACCTCAGTGCAAAAATAAATCTCATATAGACAAATTGTTTACATTAGAGCAATCTTTACAAATGTTACCTGGGGCCTGGGAAGAATACTTCTAGCATGAGAACATAGACATACATTTACATACACATATGCAAATACATATGCACATATCAAATATGCATATACATGCATACAGAGAGCAAAAGAGTTTGCTCTCATATGAGAGAGAGCAAAAGAGTATGCATATACATGCATACAGAGAGAGAGTTTGTGTGTCTCTATTCACGCACACAGTTATGTTGCTCAAAATGAAGGTGGTAAAAAATGTTTTAATTGTGTCAGCACTGGTTTATTTTATTACAGACTACCACTAATAAGACAAAAACAAGAACCTGTCCCCAAGGAAGATAAGCCAGGTAAAAATATTGCTGAAAATGCTATGCCTTTAAATGATGCCTTTCAAACAATATCCAGTTGCGGTGGGAACATCTTAATAATTAGCTCTGTCCAGTCATTTCATTAGGAAAGAAACTTCTGTACATGGTGCAATTGTGGACCTAAGCCTATCAAAATTGAAGCAAGGAGAACTATAACACGATTTGGAAGTTGGGTGCTATGAATAGCTTATATAAAATAATGTTCCAGTTTATTCAGCCTCGAGATTAGGACAGCACAGGTTATTTGGAAGTGTAAGATTATACAAGGTATTCATAGCACATTTTGGACCTTTTTCCATACCTTGGATTTGATTTGTGGTACACTGGTCCAAAAGGTTGGCTGCTCCTGTTTCAGAAGCATGGTCCAAACATACGAACTATGTACAAGCACAGCATTAGGACCTCAGATCCATCTTCTGAAATGCTTCTAGTCATTCATGGCTTCATCATTGATTGATTTTTTTTTATTGTTGCAGTTTGGACGATTGACTGGCACTGGTTTGTTTTTAATATTGTATGATATGTATTTTTATACTGTCTTGGTTATGTATTATGTATTTTTATAGTTTTTTAAAAAAAAAATATGGTATGTATTTTGATATTACTGTAAGTTACCTTGGATGCCTTTCAGAGAAAAAGGTGGGGGTATAAATCGAATAAATGAATTGCCCATCAGATCTGTTTTTGCAGCCAAAGTGCTAATCTGGATTTTTCAAATGAATGCAAGGATTTTGAGAAGACTTGTTTTTTGTGCATGCACAGGGAGATGGGGGAGATGTATAAAACGCTGGTTGCATTCTTCCCAGGTGATCAAAGTGGAGCTGCAGTCAGTCTACTTTGTTGCTCACATAAATGTCAGTGGGACTTACAGTATTGTTAGGAAATGTATAGCAAAAGATTTCTAAACAGGAACATGTCCTAACCAGGGATTATGTGAAGCCCCAGTTTCAATGAGCCATATCCAAAAAAAGGAGTAATGCTGGCATTTCTTCAAATCCTTCAGAGTTATCAAAGCGATCTTTGACTTCAACAGATTTTTCTGTTTGCTCTTTCATGCTTGGCACTGTGTTTGTTCAGGATCAGCAAAGACTGTCTTTATAGGGCATGCCAATATTTCATAAGTCCAGTACAGAAAGCAAATCAGCACAGAGGCTGTCCTAGGGGTTTCCCGCCAAGGGGCAAACCCCCAGTCAGCCACCCTCCATCCCAGAACTAATTCCGGTGGCATCATTGCGTCACCGCAGTTACATTATGAAAGTAGCACCCGCCCTGTCTGACTGCCAGAGGAACCAAACGCCCCTTGCCAGTGTCAGCCGCTGCCGGGGAAGCCAGCAAGGGGCACCCAGGAGCCCCTTGCTGGCTTCCCACCAGCAGTGCAGCTAGGGGAAGCAGCCAAGCAGGGCACGTTTTCAGTGATGTCTTTCAGGGGGAACGGACCAGAACGGGCGTTCCGGATCCTAACGGGCTCCGTGGCTGGTTCCGGGTTCCCGACAAGTGCCAATCAAAAGTGAGTTCCTGTTCCTAAATCATTTGAATGACACCACTGCACGTTTTCCCCTGCACAGCAGCTTCTCAGCTGGACTCTGTAGCAACGCCAAAGCCGGCTGGAGAAGCAGGCGTGGGGGTGCATTTTCGTCCTGCACAACTGCTTCTCATTCTCGGTGGTGGCGGGGGGGGGCAGCCAGTGTTGCCCGCCCCCCCAAGGCTATCGCCTGTGGCATTTGCCCAGCCTTACCCCCCTCAGGTATGCCACTGACAGCGCAATTCAACTCCCCCCCCCCCGCCTTGGGGAAGGTTGGGGAAGGCCGTAAAGTACACGTGCGCCAGCGCTGCTGCTGCTGCATTGACGCTGCAGTGCCAGCACAAGCTGCCGGCATACCGCGCCTGCACCAATCAAGTTTGGCTGGGAGGCATGCCGGCCCAGGGAGGGGGGATGCGGCCATTAGGCTGCATCCAATCTCCCACCCCGGCTGCACGGCCCCAATTCAGGCAGCTTGCTCAGATCTGTGCCTTCTAAATAGTGCAGATCCGAGCAAGCCTATCAGGGGGGCTTACCCCCAGGGTAAGGGCACAAACAGAGGCAGATCTAAGGGAGGGCAAATCTCTAAGTGTTGCAAGAAGCCTTACCTTGCAGTGGAAATCACTCCTCTCCTGCACCGTTTTAGCCAATCCTCACAGGGAAAAGCAACATCCTGGCATTGCTTACTGGCTACAGCAGCAAGGGAGAGGAGGGATTTACATGACATGGTAAGGCTTCTTGCAACACTTAGAGCTTTGCCCTCCCTTAGATCTGCCTCTGGGCACAAACAGGCCCTTGCTCCATGGAGGCTCCAGGCAGCTCCCAGCTTGTGCTGGATATAGCACAGGCATGCCGGCATGCCCTCTCCAGCATAAGGAGAAAAGGTAAGTGTGGACACTTTATGCATCCCATAGATTTGGGAGGCATTTCTGGTCTATACTACATGCCTACATATTTTGAAACAACCATTCATTCATTCATTCATTCATTCAATTGGTAACCCGCTATTATCCCCAAAGGGCATCTAAGGCAACTAACAATGGTTAAAAATACATTAGAGATAAAAAATACATTAGAGATAAAAATACATAAAAACAATTAAAATACAAATAAAACTATAAAATATACAATCAAAACTAAGCAGCAGCAATAAAAAAACCCTCAAAATGTAAATTACTTTAAAAAGCAGCCATCCCCTCCTTACTGACTGTCAAAGGCTTTCTGAAATAAAAATGTTTCAGGCCTTGCCAGAAGGTTAGCAATGAAGGAGCTGCTTTGAACACAAAGGGGAGGGAGTTCCACAATACAGGCACCACCACTGAGAAGGCCCTATTTCTGGGTACCATCCCCCTAACCCAGTGATGTCATTCAGGGGGAACGGACCAGAACGGGCGTTCCGGATCCTAACGGGCTCCGTGGCTGGTTCCGGGTTCCTGACAAGTGCCAATCAAAAGTGAGTTCCTGTTCCTAAATCATTTGAATGACACCACTGCCCTAACCTCTCTTAGAGTGCAATCCTAACCTGGAGTTAGGCCAGCATAATTAAGACAGCTGGCACAAGGGCCACCATAAAATGTGTTTGGACCACTCTCAGAGACAGATAGGCCAGCACACAGACATGCACCATCCTCCCTGACTCCGAGAGTGGTCCAAACACGCTTTACGGTGGCCCTTGTGCCAGCCAAACTTTGCTGGCCTAACTATGCTGGCCTAACTCTAGGTTAGGATTGCACACAACCAACAGGGCTCCCTCAGATGACAGAAGAGAACAGACTAGGCTGTATGAAAGAAGGTGGTCTTTCAAATTCTCTGGTTCCAAGCTGTAAAGGGCTTTAAAGGTCAGAACCAGCACCTTAAATTGAGCCATTAACAAACTGCCTAAGCCACGGTCCAACAGAGTCAAACAGCCGACCTCCAGCAACCACATGAGCCACTACAATCTGCACTAACTGCTGCTTCCGGACTGTCTGCAAGGGCAGCCTCATGTAGAGTGCATTACAATGATTTAATCGTGATCTCACCAGGACATGGATGACCATGGCCAGATCTGTGAGATAGGTACGGCTGCAGCTCGCACAAGCTGGGCATCGGCCGAAGCTGGGCAAAGGCACTCCTGGCCATACCTGACACCTGGGTTCCAAGCTGTGAACCTGCTCCTTCAGAGGGGTGCAACCCCATTCAGAGCATCTGGTATCTGGTGGAAAGGAGAGGGTACCTTCCTGGTATCTGGTGGAAAGGAGAGGGAGAGCTGAGTGTCCAAATCTCCAGATCAACTCCCACAGTGGTTTCATATAGATATTAAATAATATGGGGTATGGTATTGAACCCTGTGGTGCCACATCCCAAGGGCCAGGGTGTCAAGCAGGAGTCCCCCAGTGCTACCATCTGGAATCTGTCAGCCAAGAAGGAGCGGAACCACTATAAGTGCCCCCAATAGACCAAGGCCGTCTCTGTCCCAAAGCCCAGCCTGAAGCCAGACTGAAAAGGATCCAGATAATATGCTTCATCCAGAGCTCACTGAAACTGAGACACCACGTTCCCCTTGAGCACTTTGCCCAAAAATGGAGGGTTTGAAACAGGCCGATAATTATCTAACACACTTAGGATCCACAGAGGGCTTTTTTAAGGAGGGGGCAAATCATACCCACTTTAATGCCATTGACAGCACTCCCTCCCTCAGAGATGAATTTAGTACCCTCTCTGTCCACTCAGCCAATCCCAAGTAGGGTTGTGTGATCATACACACATAGGTATTGATATACTGCCCTTCTCTGTTGTTTTTAGACCATCTTCACGGTGGTTTACATGGGGCAGGCTAGACTAAACCACCATTTTCCAATTGAGTTTTTACAATCATCCGCTTGCCTCTATCCTTACCTTGAGTTTAAAGGGAAAGCGTCTCATTACACTTTAAACCTCATGCACAGAAGGACTTCTTTGCTCCATCATCACACCGCATTTAATGGGACACATGTTCCTTCTGCGTGAAGGAAATAACTGAGCCATCTCCTTTCTGTTTCAGTGCACATCAACACTGCAGAGGTTCTCAAGATCCATTCATCCCTGAATGAAAAGCAAAACCAACTGGATCAAACTAATTACAGTGTCACTTTCCTTCTGATGTCGTCATAAATTTTTTTCGGCTACTCTGTTTTCCTCTGGCAATTCACCAGAATGAATACAGGCATGCCCTGGTATCTGCTGGGGTTCTGTTCTGGACCCCCACCCACCCCTGTGTATACCTGAAACTATGGATACTGGGGGCGCCTTTTTAAAGATAGGGAAACATAAATGGGACAATTTTCAACAATTTCAGAATTGCACAGGATCCCATTAAACAAACCCTGCGCAGGGGCAAAGAGGGACAATTACTCTCCCCTGCTAAACATAAGAGGAACATCACTTGAAAAAGTGCCTCTTGCCCAGTTAGCAGGGGTTATGGGGGAGAAGCCATAGCCTAGATTCCTCCCACAAGGTTTCTCATGTTGCACCATCTAAATTTGAAGGAACACACTATATAAAAAAAGAGTTTTTCCCAAATTACCAGGTTATAGAAGCATTTTTCTTAAAATTAGTGTATTGGAAATCTTTGCTTTTAATTAGAATGCTTGTGGACAATTTGTTAAGTTTTACTCATTGTGTCAGAAATATTGCGATTGCATTATTTGAATACTTTTTTGTAGCTTTGTAGTATAAAAACATCTTGGGTAATTTTTATCCTGGGTTTTATATTTTCATGTAAATTACAGCCGCTTAAATGAGAAGATGCCTTTGGTAGAACAGCACTAGTACATGGTGATATCCTACTTGCAGTTCCAGAGCTTCCCGATCTCATGCCTAGACTTCATGCATTATTGTCCTAGCATCCAATAGCATCCTACAACTGCCTCAGTCTCCCAACGGTTTCTCCTATTATTGATCTCTTATACGCTTTCCTTTCCCCACCCCTTTCTCCAATCCTATCCATAACATGACCTGTAAAGAGAGAACTGGAAATCTGCGACTGTAAAAAAGTAGGATGAGGGAAAGAGTCGTGAGGGACTCTAGTGAGGGACTAGAGTCGAAAGACAGGACTTTTGGGGGGGAGGTGGTGGTGGTGGTGGTGATTACGACTACGACTACTGTTTAATAAAATATTTAGTTTATTCATATTATTGTTCTTTGTCCCAGACAACTCACAATCTAAAACCACACACAAAAGAGATACCGGGAAATGCCAATGGAAAAGATACTATGCTGCTGTGAATAGGGGCTCGCTCTCCCACTTACAAAGTCCCTCTTTGCCTAATTAGCAGTGATGTGAGAGGAAGAGGGGCAAAGACAGAATTTTTGAGTATCAAAAATGGTTGAGACCCAAGACATGTTTTGGACATTTACATCAATGCCGTTATAAATATTGTTACCAGTAAATGTCAGATAAATAGGGACCACTTCGGTGGGAAGTTAACAGCGTTCCGTGCGCCTTGGCATATAGTCATGCCGGCCACATGACCACGGAAGCTTGTCCTCGGACAAAATGCTGGCTCTACAGGCTTTGAAACGGAGATGAGCTCCGCCCCCTACAGTCGGTCACGACTAGACCATTCAGTCGTGGGGAAACCTTTACCTTTAAATGTCAGAAATGTTTGGTTCATCAAGTTTGTTTTTTTCTCATTTGCAACTGAACCATGACAGATACCATCTATAAGCCATTACAGATTGGATCAAACACCATAGCAAGAATTTGCACATCGTATGGTCTCAGATAAGTCTTTGATACATTCAGGCTGCAATCCTATACTCACTTTCCTGGGAGTAGGTTCCATTGAATACAATGGGACTTACGTCTGAGTAGACATGCATAGGCTTGTGCTCTCAGTTAGGAGTCTTTAAGTGATAAAAACACATGGGTGAACTGGCTTTTCTTTCACTTATCATTTCACATCACAGTGACAAGCTGAGAATGTGCGGTTATGCAGTTGCATATGCAAATACAGTTAATATAGCTGCTTGTTAAACACTAGATCAGTGGTTCCCAATCTTTACATGAAGGTTGGAAACCCTGTAAGTCCTTGCAGGGGAGGCGGTGACAGCAGTGACAGCTGTATTAAGGGCTGTCAAAGGGCTGTATTAAGTTACCTGAGGGGGTGGCATGACCATCCGGAGGGGACGGGGGGCGGTGCGCCCTTCTGCAGGCCAGCCCACTGCCCCAAACAGCTCCCTGTGGTGATTGGACCAGAGGCGGATCTACAGGGAGGGCAAAGCTCTAAGTGTTGCAAGAAGCCTTACCCTGTCATGTAAATTCCTCCTCTCCCTTGCTGCTGTAGCCAGTAAGCAACGCCAAGATGTTGCTTTTCCCTGTGAGGATTGGGTAAAACGGTGCAGGAGAGGAGTGATTTCCACTGCAAGGTAAGGCTTCTTGCAAAACTTAGAGCTTTGCTCTCCCTTAGATCTGCCTCTGGATTGGACCCACATCTGGATTTGCAATCGCAAGTGGGTATAATTGCCGCAGGGAGCTGTTTGGGGCAGTGGGGAAGCCCACAGAGGGGATTTCCGCTCTTGCCTCCTCCAGATGGTTGTGCTACCGCCCCAGATATCCTAACACAGCCCTTTGTGGCGGCGGCAGCACCATCTCTGTGAGGCTGTCGCCGCTTCAGCCACTCCCCTTAAAGGAGAATACAGTGGTTCAGTTTTCCCTGGGGGTCGTGACCCCCAGGTTGGGAGCCACTGTGCAAGATGATGGAGCCCAAAATAAAACGGGCATACCTCTCGTGCAGCAGCTATGCAAGAGTAAAGCTAACATTAACCCTATTAAGTTTTCCTGTTCTAAATTTTGATAATTAAAATAACACAGAAAACAAAGTTCTCTGATAAATAGTAACTCAACAAACACATGACATATGCACACTCCCCAAGCCATCAAAAACTGCAATCACATAACAAGGAATAAAATTGCCTAGAGCTTTGGTACAGTGATGGAACATTATAAGCCTGTTTCACAAAGGGAGGATGCCAGGAAATCCCCTAGTCCAGCATTGCTCAATGTTTGTCCCCTGCTGTACCACTTCGCATGTTCTACCTATTGGAAGTACCACCAGAAGTAGCCGGCAATGATGTAATTGCAGTTATTTCCAGATTGGAAGGCCAGATGTGATGCCCCAAACACCAGTAAGAGGCTCAGGGTGGAGCGAAGAACTTTTTCAAGCGTATGAAAAACACGCTGGAGCTCTGCCCACAAGCTGAGCTTCCTGCTTGTTGTACTGCATTGCATTGCTGGTCTCGGTGCCAGGCAATGTGGGTCTAGCTAGGGTTACCAGATCCAAACTGGGACAGAGTGCCTATACCTTTAACCATTGTACAGAAGAGGGAATTTGGGCAGGTGCAGCTCATCATGGAAGGGTTTCAAAAGCTGCACCTGCCCAAATTCCTCCTTCTGTACAATGGTTAAAGGTATAGGCACTCTGTCCCAGTTTGGATCTAGTAACCCTAGCTAGTGCATACCAACAGACACCACCACTGGCAGCACAAGTACCACTGGTTGAGAAACACTGCCTTGGTCTGTGTGATCAAAGTGATGCTCCCCAAATTAGTCAGTATCTTGAATGGTCTACCTGGCCTGTAATTGTCTACATAACAGGAGTGCAAGCAGCTCTCTCCTGCCCTGACTGGTTTCTTCCCCAATCGTTCCATTCATAGGCGCAGCTTAAGGGAGCCTTTTGTGCAAGGGATGAATAGGACCTAAGAGGAAAGCATGCGGCTGCCTGTGCCTGCATAGATGCATCGCTCTGGACTTTGCTTCACAAAGCCCTCCTTTTTCCTTCCTTGCCCCTTGAGGTAACTTGATCCCAGCTGCTGGAACTCTGAACCTCCTGAAACTCATCAAGGGGGGGTGAGAGAGATTCCTCCTTGCTGCTTTGGTGGTTTCCCTGTCAGTTTCGCTTACGAGAAGGGGGGCTTTTGTTGCATTTTCTCACAGATATGGCTGATGGTAGCAGAAAGAAAAGGGTGTATTGGAAGGGGGAAGAGAGGGGGGCAAATTCCAAACGCCAGCCAGCCTACACCAGCCCATGCAATTTCTTGCCACATTTGGCTTAAGGCTTTGGTAAATGTAGACACACACTCTGGTCTTTAGTATCTTTTGTTGTCGCTGATTAATCATTTGCTTTCCCTGAGATGTGTCATCTGGGGCAGGCCAAATCGGCCAGGCCAGGCCACATGCTATTGTGAAACCTCCCTGTTCCAGCCAGCCTCAGAGGGTCTTCCTGTTTTCTGTTTCTCCTGCATCCGCGCCCATTGGATTCTTCGTCCAGCAGTGCGCTTCTGTTTGCACGTGTCATCCGCATCATGCGCTTGCAGGCAACTTTGAGATACTGTGGGTTGCTTCTCTTTTTCTTTCCCACCGCTGCAAAAGGTAAGAGACATGCAGTATTTTATGCTTGTGAGAGGCCGTGAAATCTGAAAGTGTAGGGCTGTTGTGAGCATCTGTAATTTTACCCAATGCCAGGTGTGCCCGGCCATTCTAGATCTCAACTTGATGCTTACAAAGCAGAATCAGGAAAAGAAACTTCTGAAAAGACTTCTATTTCAAACCTTTTGTGTACGATTTATTGGCATGGCAACTAACAATCAGTGGATCTCTGTTGGCAGCTCAGCTTCAGACTCCTCGATTCTGTGCCTTTGTCTCTGAATTTCCCTGAACAGGAGAGTATCTGTTGCTTTGTATGATCAGGGGAGTGACAAAATGAAATGGCACAGAAGGTAATTAAACAGCACTTGCTTCTGATAGTCACAAAGTGGTTGATACATATCAGCTATGCCATTTATTTATTTACCTCTGGATCAACT
The DNA here is from genome assembly GCA_029204185.1 of Lerista edwardsae. Classification (NCBI taxonomy): domain Eukaryota; kingdom Metazoa; phylum Chordata; class Lepidosauria; order Squamata; family Scincidae; genus Lerista; species Lerista edwardsae. The sequence goes on along the minus strand of JAJKFI010000081.1, from coordinate 4,770,877 downwards.
ATGGGCCTTTGGTAGAATGAAGAATCTGAATTTCCCATTGAAATGGCTTCAGAACATTAATAGCTATAAATATTTGAATGTGGTACACAAAAAATAAACATTTTAATACTGTATAACCTACCAAGGCACTACTGAGAGGAAACATCCAACTAACAGTATATTTATGGGGGCTTAGTTTGAACAGAATCCCCACAGCATGAGATAAATGGATGTGGTACAGACCAATCGGAGCTAAGCACACTGAACTCCCATAAATTTAAATGGATGAATTAAAGACATGTGCACATCTCTCCCATAGAAATCAGTGCAGCAAAATCAACAGAACAATCCTAAACATGTTTACTGAGTAGCAATGCCCTCTGGGTCTAATTGGACTGAGAGCGCAATCTTAACATGGAGTTAGGCCAGCACAGTTAAGCCAGAAAAGTTTGGCCAACGTAATGTATGTTTGGACCACGCTTGGAGTCAGAGAGACCAGCACACAGAGACATGCTCCATCCTCCTTAACTCAAGAGTGGTCCAAATGCGCTTTATGGTGGCCCTAGTGCCAGCCAAACTTTGCTGGCCTAACTGCCGGCCTAACTCCAAGTTGGGACTACACTCTGAGAAATTGTCTAAGGGTGCCCTGGCCGGGAACCGGCATTAGCATATGGCACTACAGCCGACCTCCATCACAACCACATCACAACCTCCATTTTCGCCCACTGCGCCAGCCAGTTACGCCCCCGGAACACCTCTGGAACGCCCTCATGTAGGCCCTGCGCCGACCGAGCCATGCTGGCACTTGGCTGGCACACGGTTGGCACTGCCGACAGTCACAGCAGCGCCTGAGCGCTGGCACTGCCACTTGCACCGGCTGAGCGCCATAGCGCCAACACGGACGCGCTTTCCAGAGGTGGGACAAAATCTTTTATCATAATAGAGCTAACTGAACCCCAATATCATGTGACATCTACTCACCACAAAGTGGGGGTATTGTTTAGACCAGGTCTTAAATCTGATGTAAATGAGCACAGGATTTCAACCTTGTACTCTTTATCCGGATTGTGCCCATGATTGCATTAAGTGATTTGCACTAAGGCAGCAGTCCTGAACTAATCGATGTGAAAAATAGACTAGAACAAACGTATCAAAAGGAAATAGTACTGAAGGTGCAATCCTATGTAGGACGTAGCACCGACGCAATGTTGTTGCTATGTCCTTAGTGCCAATGTGGGAGCGCCAACCGCACCCCTGCATCAGCGCTACAGCTCCCAGGCCACCGCTAATTGTAGAACCGGTCTGGAAGTGTGGGCATAGAGCCGCCCTTGCGCCACCCAAACGGGGGGGGGGGGGGGGGGGGGGGGTTCTGGGCAGGCAGTTGGGTGGAACTGAGTGGGTGGAGGGTGGAATGGAGTGGGTGGAGGTCAGGAGGGTGGGCCGGCGGGCTGCCTAGCCTGGGGAGGAGTGTAGGTAGTGATGTCATTCAGGGAGAACGGACCAGAACGGGCGTTCCGGATCCTAATGGGCTCCGTGGCTGGTTCCGGGTTCCCGACAAGTGCCAATCAAAAGTGAGCTCCTGTTCCTAAATCATTTGAATGACACCACTGGGTGTAGGATTGGAATGTGGCCATTAGGCCGCATCCAGGGCCCCGTCTCTGGGCCACGTGGCCCTGATTCTGGCCACGCGGCCACCTCAGAGCTGTGCCTGCTATTTAGCAGGCAGAGATCCAAGGAGCACATCAGGGAGGCTAGCCCTTGTGCTGGGGAGGCTCCTCAGGCCTCCCATGTTGCGCTAGATACAGCGCAGGCCCGCCGGCTGATTGCAGTGTTATGTGCAAGGCAGAAAACAGTGTTGTGTGTTTTTTTCTAAACTCTCATTCCAATTTCTCATTTTTAAATGCTTTAAAAGCATTCTAGATTGGTGATATAGTGTCAGCAGATGCAGCCACAGTATTACTTCTCATTGAAAAAGTAATCTATTTTAATTTCTGGAAAATATCTTTCTGCCTTTCAAATCATGAAATCTGAGGAAAAATCACCACCACCACCACCACCACCACCCCCAGCAATATCCCTCCCTGTGCCACACATCATGTGTGACTGATCCATTTGGCAGCACCCCTTTCCATGCCAGCACTATCCCTGGGCACCATCCAGCTGGATAAGGATGATGGGCTCAGTGAGGCTTACATGATAATGGGTTGATATTTCAACAGTAATTCAGGGTGCAATCCTAACCTGGTGTTAGACTTGGCACAGTTAGGCCAGCAAGGTTTGGCTGACACAAGGGACACTGTTAAGGATGTTTGGACCACTTTGGAGTGAGGCCAGCACACAGATGCGCGCCATCCTCCCTGACTCTGAGAGTGGTCCAAATGCATTTTAAAGTAGCCATTGTGCCAGCCAAACATCGCTGGCCTAACTGTGCCGGCCTAACTCCAGGTTAGGATTGCGCCCTCAGTATCTTACCTGTAATTGTTCAAGCTGTGTCAATGTAGATCTCTTTTATAGAGAACCTGGAAGCACCATCTTTCCAGCCAGGAATCCTGTATCAATACAGATATTCCCGGAGTGGTCAGCTAAATTATCTCTCAAGACTGTCGCTGCATGGAAGCAAACTCTCGTCTGAAGCTTTGGTTGATGTGCATCTCTTATGGAGAAACACCAATGATGCAAGGGAGCAGCTTCTCCATGTCCAGGTTTGCGATGTCTTTGCCCTTTATCAGTTTCAGGTTAGGATTGCGCCCTTGATTAACTTTATTAGTATTGTAAACTCCAAGGTAATGACATTTGCTCTGGAATAGGTCAGCTGTCAGAGCTGATCCTTAGCTAAGTACAGGGGTGGCTGTAGCAGGAGGTGATAGGCGTTGTCCAATAATGCTAACCAATTTTGTTTTTTTTAAAAAGGTCTTCTTGTAAGCGCCCAGTCATATGAAGGTGGACGTCTGCTGAGGCAATCATGAGGAAATGCCTCTAAAATGCCACCACACATTCACACAGCCCACTCCCATTCCCAGCTCACTGGATGGGGAATGGTGGAAGAGATTGAAGAAATGGGTGGCACTTGAACATGTTGCTCAGGCTAGCCCCAGGTGCCTAGAAGTTACCTATTCATTTCCAAGGCGAGACCTTCAGTCTCCAGACACTTAGCTTTACCGCCTTCATTTGGGTGATGAAAGGGACTCCAGTGTGTTTGTAAAGGGCACCTTTTGGGATGGGAAAGGTGAAAGGGGATGCTTATGGGCATGGCACTGTCTTCTGTCTACCGTATTGCTCCTGTCTTTTGGGGGGAATTCAGATCCATGATCTCCAAGTCCATCATGAGCCGGAACATAAGAAGAACCAAACTATCAACAGTCACCCAACTTCAAAGCCTTTGCTGAATGTCACCGAACTGCAGCGGCCACTTTTCATCCACTGGAATAATGGGAAGGTTTGTTAATATTCCTAAGCATGCCCTGTGGACAATTTTTGGTTCAACCTGTACAATTTTGTTCTGTACTCCAGTTTCAGGTTCATAAACAATAGCCAGCATTCTCATGGAAGAGGAGGATTTGTTGTTGTTCAGTCGCTAAGTCATGTCCGACTCTTCGTGACCCCATGGACCACAGCACGCCAGGCCTCCCTGTCCTCCACTAGATGGATAGTGATAATTAATTACTCGTGGGAGTAGTAACTCTTGGCATATAATTTTGCAACGCTTGTCTCTGTAACCTGGAATGCCCGTCAGAATCTGCAGGTGCAGCCTTTCTTTTAGTCTCACAAGAGGAAGTGTAGTAGCAGAGGCTACTCCCTCTAGGAGATAAATAATAATAATAACCACTTCCTCACTCGAACCACTGGAAGCCCAGTAGGAGGCAATTGCTGACGTGACTCTTCATTTGCCTCCTACTCAACAGAGAGCGGAGTCTCCATTAAATTAAATTTCACAAGAGGCAAGGCAGTGACAACCCAAAATTGGTGTGGCTGGTGTGGGCCGAACTCTCAGGGCGCAATCCTAACCTGGAGTTAGGCCGGCACAGTTAGGCCAGCAATGGCTGGCACAAGGGACACTGTAAAGTATGTTTGGACCACTCTCGGAGTCAGATTGGCCAGCACACAGACGTGCACCATCCCCCATCCCCCGACTCAAAAGTGGTCCAAACGCATTTTATGGTGGCCCTTGTGCTCGCCAAACTTTGCTGGCCTAACTGTGCTGCCCTAATTCCAGGTTAGGATTATGCCCTCAGAACTGGTCATACTGTCCAAGTCTCCGTTCAGCAATCTTCAGCCTATTCCAGGCCCAGCTGACCTCTTGTGGACAATTGCTTTTTCAACCCTTGCCAGCAAGAACGTGAAGCAACTGGGCCTGGAGCAAGCCAAAGATCACCAAAGGGAGGCAGCCCAGAGACAAGGATTATTGCATTTAAAGCAATGTGATAGCCTGGAAGGCGGGAGGGGGGGGCGGAGAGATAATCATGTTATTACATCACCCCTGAACATCCAGAATGCCAAGCCGCTAAAGGTCACATGGGTGAAACCTGCAGTCGGTACGCCTCTAGCGCAACAATTTCTTATTGACAGAAATTGCTCCCTTTGGATTCTCTTCCATAAACCTTGCTTTTGTCTTGCAGGTTGAAGCCATCTATGAAGAACAAGCAGGACAGCCCTTAATGATGGAGTTGAAACGAGGCCTTGCCAGCCTTTTCCAGTTTCAGACACAATCTGGGACAGTGACTGAGGTACAAAGAATAATTTCACTAATAGGTGAAAAAAAAAATACTAGGCATCATGAATGCTGCTATTCTTATACAGCTAAATGCCACCACGAATATGGGAAAGTACTTGCACACCCAGCCCCTTCCACTTCATCCAGAAAGCACTGTCACACATCACACATTAAGGCCAACTACCTTCATTGAACCCCACTACGGATGAATTTCATTGGTCCATGAGTTCCTGACTGGCTGCCTCCCATCAGATGCCCACTCCACATCAAGTATTCACTCCACTTTTTGACATCGGGGAGCAAGTGCTTTCACACCTCACAAAATCAACACAGACCAATTCCATGTTTTCTGCGAGGAATAGTTACTGTTGAAAACATTGGAAGAAAGTGGATGTTCTTATTTTATACATCCAACCCACCACAGTCCTATTTGTAGCTACAACTATCTGGATAGGGACTGCAACATACACGAACAGGCTCCAACCAATCCAATACTGTGAGTATGGGGTAGTCAGGGCTGTACACACAGAGCCTGAGGTCTCACCCACCACACTATTCATCCTGTCCTATTTGCTTGGTTTAGGATGACATTTCTGGGACCTGTCAAGTTACTTATACAGTATCCAAGGCTTCCATTCTGAAAACAAAAGATCTACGCAGCTGTAGAAGACAAAAATTTGGATTCAGCTCTGTTAACAAGGTAAGTCATATTACAGTCAATCCTCATTATCTGTTTAGGGTTCGGTTCCTGGAAATCCTCACGCATAGCAAATTCACAGATAACAAACCATTGATCCTATGGGACCAAGAGGTACCTTATCTGCCAGCAGAAGAATCCAGCAGAGACCCTCAGTAAGCCAACAGAGTGCAGCAGGAAGTGCCAAAAGATCTCTGAATCCTTCAGAGACCTTCCAGGGATCTTCAGAACGGCATCTGTGACCAGCATGGACCCCTTAAACATGGCTGGCAGATGCTTCCGCCAGCCTCAAAATTCTTTTTCACTGCCTGTGATTTCAAAGGCCTCATTACTTTGCATAGACAGACTCACTGGAAAGTGCGTCATCATCACAATAAAAATTTATTGTTTATTTAAAAGATTTATATACCACTTTTCATATGCCCAAGTTGATGATAGATAGCATATGCATCAGGAATCAGCCCTTGACCTAGGGCCTATGCCCATTTGAAGTCTCTCCCAGCTGGGCCAATTCCTGAACCATCAGTGCAGATGGCAGTGAGAGCACCCAGTGTGCCACAGGATGGGGGGGCAGGCAAGTTGCACCATGGGAAGTCCTGTGTGGGGATTTGAACCACACACAATCTGGTGCTGGCACTATTCCCTCCTTCCAGCATCCTGTTGGTCTGGAATTCGTGCCACTGTTTACCTATTGGTAAATACTGCCCATTTAACATGAGTAACCATAGCTAAACTTGTAATAAACCAAAGTGTCCATAGAACGTAATCCAGCAGACCTCAGTGGTAGAGCCTGAATTCAACAGGGAACTTTCCCTTTTTATAGATTTTTGGAATTCTGCGGCAACCAACTAGTAAAATCCTTTACTCAGTGGATGGAAACCTCATCAAGTCTGTATTGTCTGAAGAAAGTCACGTCCTCTCTCTAACCCTGAAGTCTTCCATTGGGGTCAATATCACTTCCAGGTTAGTTCTGCTCAAATACATTCAATTTGAGGTATGGTTGAGGTGAATGACTCCATTGGAATGAGACAGTAAAGTCCTCTGCAGTCTTGATGCTGAAGCCAAAAGCAAATGAAGCAGAAGGGAAACATATTTGTACAAAAGGCTGCTTCTGAGGGGCCTCCTCCTAATTTCTCAGTGTTCCCCTTTGCATCCCTTGAAGTGAATCAGTACCTATTTCTCTTGACTCCAGAATTCGAACACATGGCCAGCTATTTTCAGAGAAAGGAAAAGCCTCTTTTCTCTTCTCAGGCAACATCTTGAACTTCTGACTCAAGTGCCTGGATCAAAAGAAGTACATGGGAAGAGTCTGCAGGAAGCTCTGGTAGCTGCCATACCGGGAAAAGCTCAGCCCATTCATATGGCGAGTGAACCCTTGAAGAGGGCCTGCACACAGTGTCCAACAGTGAGTACCACGGAAATCTGGATTAGGTCTGGAGTAACCAATATGCAATGGGACGTGGTGGCGCTGCAGGTTAAACCACTGAGCTGCTGACAGGAAGGTTGGCAGTTCAAAACCATGCGACCGAGTGAGCTCCCGTTGCTTGTCCCTGCTCCTGCCAACCTAGCAGTTTGAAAGCATGTAAAAATGCGAGTAGATAAATAGGTACCACTTTGGTAGGAAGGTAATGGCGTTCTGTGCGTTACAGCGTATAGTCTTGCTGGCCACACAGCCATGGAAGCTTGTCCTTGGACAAACACCGGCTCTTCAGCTTAGAAACAGAGATGAGCACTGCCCCCTACAGTCGGTCATGACTAGACCATTCGGTCGTGGGGAAACCTTTACCTTTTTAACCAATATGCAAAGTCAACTGCAGGATGCAGATCTAGAGGGGTTTTTTTGAAGTTGAGACCTCATCCCTTGGTTCTTTTCATGTTTCTTGACAACTGTGCATCTAGTGTTAAAATGGGAGCGATTGTCCTATTCCTACCTAGGGAGGGGATAATGATGATAGTTTTTTAAAAATAATTATTATAAAGAATTTAAGATTTGTTTCAAAGAGCAGCAGTGCTTTAAATATGCAACATTTAAAAAATGCTCACCACACTGGTGTGGAGACCCCCAATGTCACATTGCCCACATTGCCTTAAGGCTGATCATAAGTATATTTCTTTATACAGATGAAAGATAGATTTACTATTATATCTTTTACTAGGCCAAGTAATGTTGAAATCCATATATTTTACCCAAACTGTTGCTCAACCAAAATACAAATGTAATTCCTGCATGATTTTATGAGAACTGAAATGTTCTGATAAGTTTTGTCCCACAAAGATTCAGTGACCAGCACATTTGTTCAAATCTGCATATATATGGAATATATTTGGAATATATATGCAGATTCCAAAATGCAGATTTGAACAAATGTGCTGGTCACTGAATCTTTGTGGGACAAAACTTATCAGAACATTTCAGTTCTGATACGTTTATATAAAGTAATAAAGTGTGTTTATATATATATAAAGTAATAAAGTGTGTGTATGTGTGTGTTTTAGCTCAAAACCTATTTGAAAACACTTGCTAAAAGGAGGGTCAGAATGGATGTTGCAAAAGCACGAAATACCTGGAGATTTCAGAAAGTTGTCCAGATGCTGCGTGATGCCAAGAAGAGGGATATTCTCTTGCTGTTGAAGAAAGCACCAGAGGAGATGGCGTAAGCATAAGAGGAGATGGCGTAAGCCAACGGTTGCATGGAAAACAAAGAACATGCCTCTCTTTGTTCAGTCGCTAAGTTGTGTCCGACTCTTTGCGACCCCATGGACCACAGCACGCCAGGCCTCCCTGTCCTCCACTAGCTTCCAGAGTTCGCCCAATTTCATGTTCATTGCTTCGGTGACACTATCTAACCATCTCATCCGCTGCCACCCCCTTCTCCTTTTGCCTTCAATCTTTCCTAGCATGAGGGTCTTTTCTAAAGAGGTGGCCAAAATATTTGAGCTTCAGCTTCAGGATTTGTCCTTCCAGGAAGCAATCAGGATTGACTTACTGTAGGATTGACCGATTAGATCTCCTTGCAATCCAGGGGACTCTCAAGAGTCTTCTTCAACACCATAATTTGAAAGCATCTATTCTTCAGTACTCTGCCTTTCTTATGCTCCAGCTCTCACAGCCATACATTGCTACTGGGAAAACCATAGCTTTGACTATGCAAACCTTTGTTGGCAGGGTGATGTCTCGGCTTTTTATTAAGTTGTCTAGGTTCACCATAGCTTTCCTCCCAAGAAGTAAATGTCTTTTAATTTCATGGCTGCAATCACCATCTGCAGTGATCTTGGAGCCCAGGAAAATAAAGTTTGTCACAGCTTCCATTTATTCCCCTTCTATTTGCCAGGAAGTGATGGGAGTGGTGGCCATGATCTTAGTTTTTTTTATGTTGATTGAGCTTAAGGCCCTGTAAATTCCTGACCATTGCTTGGTAGTCCTTCAGCTCCTACTACTCTTGGTGCTCTTGGATTTTAACCTACACAACTGCAGACATCTTCTGATTGTGCTTTGTGGAATTTGAGTGCTTTTGCTTTTAAATTTTGCTAGGCACTTTGCATGCATTTTAACAGAAAAGGAGGGGAAATCCTCTCCCTCCTCATCATCCAAGGAACACAACATCACAGGACTCTGTTTCAATGTCTGTTCAGAAAGTGCCTTGTCTTTTAGTACAGATTGAGTATCCCTTATCCAGACTGCTTGGGACGGGGAACGTGTCTGAATTTTGGATTGGTCTGGATTTTGGAGTAATTGCAGAAATATACTGAGGGTGCAATCCTAATCAGCGCCGGACTGGCGAGGCCGACGGGCCAGCGCCATATCCGACGCTGTTTAGGAGAAGCTGGAGCCTCCCCACTGCAAGGGAGCGTGAGCTCCAGCCTCCCCATGTGCTCCCGCTAAAGAGTGGGCACAGATCCAAGGAAACTGCATGGCCTGAATTGGGGCTGCGCAGCCTCGCTGATTGGCTTAGGAAGTGGCCGTACGGCCACCTCCCAAGCCCGCCCAGGTCCCACCCAAGTCCCACTTCCTGCCTCTCCCTCTCCCACCAATCCTGTCCCAATATGGGACAGAGAATCCCTTGTGCCAGCCAGCTTCAGCCGACGCGAGGGAAGCACTGGGCGGCGCAACAGGACTGGCGCTGCCAGCTGTGCTGGTCCTGTTGCTTTTGCGCCGACGCGGGGGTGCTGCTAGGCGCTCTCGCGTCGGCGCTAATGGTGGAACACCGATGCAACGACATTGTGTCAGTGTTCCGCCCCCTCTAGGATTGCGCTGTGAGTAATGCCTCCTCTTACTCATTTCACTGTTACCCATTTTGGGTGTCTGCTGGCCTCTTTGACATTTTTCAACAATGTCTGCACAGGTGCACGCCAGAGAGCAGCCTGTATGTGGGAATGAACACAAGACCTTCTAGTATTTACATGACAGGAAGTTAAAAAAACGTCTTGGACAAAAATGTCTGGATTTTGGAATCGTCTGGATGTCCAGATAAGGGATAATCTCCTGGTAATGGGTTCAGACTCTACTAAGAGCTTGATTGACTTTTGCTGCGGAATCGTCTGTTTGCAATTGCCTTGGTCATCCCAAGCACTCTGCAACTCTCTCCCTGCAACACAGCCTAAGCCTCTGTTTCCCCCCTTTTAGCTCTTTCTATGTGGAAGCTGCAGTTGCTGCCCAGTCAGCGGCTTCCTTGACGGCACTGTCTGAGTTTCTGGATTTCGGAAGCCCGAAGCAAACGCCTTTGCTGGAGAAGTTCCTCTACGCCGCAGCTTTCTCTCCTCGGCCTTCAAAAGATCTTTTGCGTCTGGTCCTAGTAAGGCAGCAACAGTTTTGCTCACGTTTCATTTCATGTTGTGATCCATACTTTGCCCTTGCACCATCTTTTCATTATCAAGGAGGGTCAATGCGGTGGAGATGGATCGAATTTTGGGTCTGAATGGGGAAAACTTGGCTTCAAATTCCCATTCAGTGACGGTGCTTTCTAAGTGGCTGTGCGCAAGTTTTTCATCCTCATCCTAGCCTACCTTACCCTACCTCACCTAGCCTAGGGTTGTTGTAAGGTTGAAAGAGGATAACCATCTGTATTCTGCACTTGGGTAGGATGGAATGCAAAGTATGGTATGCAAAGAAACAGATCTGGCATGGTGAAAACCTGGAATCCATGCTAGTCACTTTCTAGGGGCTTGTTCACACATGCACCTGGATTATGTCACTTGATGAGTCTCATGAGAAGGTATGAACTGGCTCTGTTGAAATAGTGTTGGAGTTCCCATCAGGTGATAGGAACAGTCTGTGATGATTAATCCCCAATGGGTCATTCACACATGCATCTCACCTCTTCAGGCTCCCAGCTTGATGAACATGCATGCATGAGCCCCTGGTTTCTAAAAACCCTTGGCGCATAACCTGAGCTGCCCAGCTCCTATAGGAGCAGCAGTCACAAAATGGCAATCAGGCAGCCACCGGAATCTCCTCGGAAGGGGATTCCTCTTCCCCCGGGGAAAGGCCCGCTAGCCACAATGAGGCTCATTGGCTCACCACAGGCTGTTTTACCAGTGGTGAATCGAGCAGCCCTGGTTTGGGGAAGGGCTTTGGATCTGGCAGTGGAAGCCTTTGCTGGATCCAACCCCCTTCCAGGCTGGCTCCTTCCCTCTCCTCGCCCAGTTTTTCACCTCCCTGCCTCCCCCACCTCCAATGGGCTTAGTGGTGATTGGCGCTGCTGGAGCCACTGGCCGTGCCCTCTGCTTGCATTGGGGCCAGGTGCTAACTCAGCGCTGCCCAAGCATGAGTGGTGAGATGTTGCAGCCATGTTTTATGGCATGTTTGCGACACTTCTAGCTGGCGGTAAACACATACCGCCAGTGGTCCAGGCCATACGATTAGGCCCTTATTCTTCAGCATCATTCCTGGGGGGGAAAGTACTAAAGCCTTCCTATGCAAGCACCCACCCACCCACCCACACTCCGATACACACACACACACACACACACACACACACACACACACACACCCTGTGGTCTTCCCAGGTTTCATTGTTCCCACTCCCCACGCATACCACTTCTAAGGAAAACCACCCCCTACATTGGCCCGCATTGTACATCTGGGCTAATGTGTCCAATGCAGGAGAAAGTAGTGAGAAAGTGCAGAGATTGGTGGTTGGCAGTTCACTTGCTCTCTGCTCTTTCCTTTTGTCTTCCAGGACAAGCTGAACGGGAAGAAACCAGACGCCTCCATCTGGGAAACAGGCAATATTGTCATTGGCAGTCTGGTTGGCAAGCTGTGTCAAATGAAACTGTGTGAGCTGCAGGTGAGCCAGGGTCCACTCACAGATTCTCTGCTTCCCCTTCCCTTCTCCTGACCACTTGGGTGCTGTTGTTTTTATTTCTGTCTCTCAACTCAAACAGGATGTCAGGCAAGGGATAGAGACTGTCCTGCAAAGGCTAAACAACGCCAAAAGTGACTCCGAGAAGGTCGTCTATCTGCTGTCCCTGAGCAATGCTCTGCTTCCCGAAGCCATCCCTGCCCTCCTGCGTTACGCAGAGGAGGGCTCTGCCTCCGTTTCAGCTGCAGCGGTCTCTGCACTACAGCGGTACCCTGCACAGCACATCTCCAGCACGGTATGGGATGCTCTTGCTACAAAACAAGCTCTGCCCTTAGGGCTTGGGAGAACTCAATTGAAACTCCAGGTGCTTCTGTGCCATAACGTGCAGCAGCTATGTAAAGAATATTATATAAGAACATAATTCACCCTCTGTCTCATGTCTGGTTTGATAAAAACTGCCAGCATTCCCCCCCCTTTTTTTTCTTGATCCTGAGTCAGTGTGGTGTAGTGGCTAGAGTATTGCACTTGAACCAGGAAAATCTGGATTCAATTCTGCTTAGATATGGAGCTTATTGGGTATTCTTGGGCCAGTTGCTACCTCTTAGGGCACAATCCTAACCTGGAGTCAATACAGTTAATAAAGCTTATAACAGCAGCTTGGGTAGGGGCTGGGCCAAGAAGCAGAAAGCTGGGGTGGTAGAAAAAAACAGAGCAATTTTACTTACTAGTAATTGTTCTCAGGCACCAACAGACAGCAAGCAAAAAAGCAGTAGAATTTTCAAAATTCAAAAAGCAGAAAAAGTAAAAAGAATTTTCCTTCTTTTCCAAATAGGTAGAGAGCTGAAGGTGCTTTTGGGAATTATAGTCATTATGAAGGCTGCTGCTGTGGAGGTGCTGTGCTGTATTCCTCACAAAACCTACAACTCCAATAAGCACCTTCATCTCTCTCCCTTCTTGTTTGGAGAACAGCTCAATTTCTGTGCTGCCTCAGAAGGATGTGAAATAGCTCCTTTTTTGGTTGGTTTTCTGTTGCTGCCTCAGAACAATTACTGGCGAGTCATTTTCAAAGAATTTCATACCCACCCCCTAAGTTTCACCCTCAACTTATGCATGAGTCATAGCAAATTCATTATTTTTTGGCTTAGAACTTGCCCTCGACTTATCCATGAGATTGACTTATACTTGAGTATATACAGTAGGGTGAGACAGGGCATGTTCAGAAAAAAATGGTGCATATAGACCTGAATAGAAATGTATAGAAATTTATCATTTCAGAAAACAGATACATTTAAACTAACTTCTGAGAATTCATTCTGAACAATAATCCCAACCCATCACTTTTTAAAAAACCCTGTACGTAGAAAACTAACACATCAGGGAGAAAGTTCTAGCCTAGAATGATTGTCTATTAGTTTGTTTTTTTTAAAAAAAACACCAGTGCAAATGTCATTGCTTCCCAATAATTTAATTCAGATATTCTCAACCATTATTTTAAGGGCGCAATCCTATGCAGCACCAAAATGGCAAGGCCGACTTGGCAGTGCCATATCCAATGCTGCATAGGAGAGGCTGGAGCCCCCACACACACACGGCAAGGGAGCATTCACTCCCTTACCGTAGGGGAGGCTCCAGCCTCTCCTATGTGTTCCTCAGATTTACACCCGCTAAAGAGCGGGCACAGATCCAAGAAGATGGTGCGGCCCGAATCAGGGCCTCGCAGACAGGCTTAGGAGGTGGCCATATGGCCACCTCCCAAGCCCACCCATGTCCCGCCCAAGTCCTGCCCCCACCTTCCTCCCTCCCACCAATCCCCGTCCCGATATGGGACAGAGCCTCCCTTGCGCTGACCGGTTTCGGTCAGTGCAAGGGAGTCTCTCTGTCAGCACTCTGAAGCCGACACTACGAGTAGTGTTGGCTTCAGAGCTGGAGCACCGACATGGGGGTGCTGCTCGGCGCTTCCATGCTTGCACTCCACCCCTTGCGTTGACGCTATGACGTAGCGTCAATGCAAGGGCAGGGGTAGCATTGCGCTGCCCATCTCACAGCACACTGACAAGGTGCTAAAATTGTAATACACACCAGGAATAGGCAGTGGAGTCAGGACGACTCGATTTGAGGCACAAAAATGCTAGTTTTTTGCAACTTGTGTCGACTCAAGTCACAGACATCACTAACTCAGACCCGACTTGCAACTTGGGATCAATGACTTAAAAAAACAGCCATTACTCAAGTAGACCCAAGTCCCCCCACATTGGCGATAACGTCATAGTGTTGACACAACAACACTGTGTCAATGCTAAGGGAAGCCTGGGATTGGGCTGTGGAACACATCCATGAGACACACCATCAGTTTTTTTTTTTGACAAGTGACAAGGTACTCCATGCTGCTGTTGGGGGGAGGGCTCAATGGCAATACTAATAAATGACCCCCAAACTCCCATGGCAGACCTGCAGACCATTCGGGGCACACCATGACACAGAGGTTGAAAAATCACTGGTTTAATTACCGCTGTCTCGCTAAAATATTGCTCTTTGAGATCAAGAGCGTATGATGCTAAAAGCAGATTTTAACATACTCTGTACTTCCTGTGTGTTATGGTAACAAATTTTTATACCTGTATTTTGGCCTTAGGTTAAAACAACAATGAAACAAATTTTCCATCAAATTCGGAGACGGCACTCCAAAATTTCAAGGCTGGCTGCTGCAGAAATCCTGTTGGATAATGATCCCACACCAGTGGATTTCATCAATATCCTCTTGACTGCCAGAGAACTAGAGCCAGAAATGTCACGCTTTCTATTGTCAAAAATTCAAAGCATTAGACACTCCCCTCATCATCCAACCCGGTAAAAATATCCTTGTTCCGCATAAACACACTCCATTTGCCTTGGAATGCTGTCTAATATTACGTGGTCTTTAATTTGCTTCCGTAATGCTCCCTTTTTAACAATCAATCAGCTGTGGCTTCATAGGTGTATTAATTGTGCTTATATTGAGCCGAACAGTTGGTCCAGTCAGCTTGGAATTGCCACTGGTAGCAGCTGTTCAAGATCCCGAGGCAGAAATAATTTCCACTTCCACTACCTGAAATCCTTGAACTGAGTGTGCAAGGAATTTAATCTGAGCCTTTTATCATGCAAAGCTGAAGTGTTCAGCCTCTGACATCCAAGAACATCCATGCTGAATCAGACCAATAGTGCATAATAACACAGCAGTCAGTCTGCCAACGACAGCCAAACAGTGGGCAACCCATATAATACAGTTCTTCACCCCACTCATCATGTAGTATTCTGTGCTGGCAACACCCATGTATGCAGAGGTCCAAAAAGCACAATTCTTTCCCCTCAGAAAAGGGGGAAAGAAAACACAGTGATTTGGTTCTCCACACATGGGAGTATCTGCTTGGATCATCCTCACCACACCCTGCCTTATCAACCTGAAGAACCTGCCAGGCCCACACATTCTTGCACCAAAGAAACAGGCCCTTCAGTCTGGATAACCACGAAGAAGGCCAGATAACCTCTTGCTCTTTTCCTGAAAACGTTGCTGACAGGAATTATTGCAGGGGTATGAAAATCCATGTGCTCTGTTACCACTGGCGCCTTAATAATGGGTTCTAGTAACTGGGTTGCTGGTGAGGAGAGCAAGTAGGTTCTTTCATCCTCCCATGTACAGGGCCTGACCACCACCTTTTTCTCT
The DNA here is from genome assembly GCA_029204185.1 of Lerista edwardsae. Lineage (NCBI taxonomy): Eukaryota > Metazoa > Chordata > Lepidosauria > Squamata > Scincidae > Lerista > Lerista edwardsae. The sequence continues at coordinate 4,755,488 of JAJKFI010000081.1, read as the reverse complement.
TCATCCTTAATCCCTTACTGCCACCAGCAGCCACTTCCTGGAGGAAAAGCTTCCACCCAAGTCAGAGTCTCCAACTTCCTGGTAGGCTTGCCTGCTGCTACCTTCAACACTGCCTGGAAGAGATCAAATGAAAAGTGGCAGGAGACCAAAACACACCAGTAGAAACAGGTGCCCCTTCTTTGAGAAGTTGAAGGTGTCCTTCCAGAGAAATTGTTCTTGCATGTATTTGCATCTGGTCTGTATTACCCCTTTCGGTTTCGTTCCACTTTCACTTTCTCCTGTTTTTCCCCCCCAGGCAAGTGATCAAAGATGTTCTGAAAGATCCACAGTTAAATAACTACAACATCCTTTCAGCCCAGACTGGCAGCTCGGTCTCCTTCACAGGCCCTCTGACAGGTGACCATCCGTATGGGTGTGGGTTCAGTATAATATGCCTTCAGAAAAGTAGAAAGGGTTCATGGCCTTTGATGCATAGGAGGCCTCAATTAGCAGCAGGGTATGTGCGTGTTAGGGGATGTGGTGGCGCTGCGGGTTAAACTGCTGTTGCTGAACTTGCTGACCGGAAGATTGGCAGTTCAAGACCATGTGACGGAGTGAGCTACTGTAGCTTGTCCCAGCTCCTGCCAACCTAGCAGTTCAAAAGCACCTAAAAATGCGAGTAGATAAATAAGTACCACTTCGGTGGGAAGGGAACAGCATTCCGTGCACAGTCGCGCAGTCTTGAACTCCCAACCTTCCGGTCGGAAAGCCCAGCAGCAGCAGTTTAACCCGCTGCACCACCACGTCCCTAATTCCCAGGTACTCCTCCCTTTATTAAAGCAATGGAAAGAGGTGCTTGCAATTCTTCTTGGAACAAGGTCCTGACAGACCTTCCCGCTGGGTTCTCTCCCTTCTTCTCTTTCAGACACCAGTGATGCACACTCAACCTTTGATTTGGAACTGCTTTTCTCTGCATCCGGCCTCCTCAGAAAAAGCGCAACAAGTTTCAATCTCCTAAGTCATGGCCACCACCTCCAAGCAGCTCAGGTCTCATGCTTTATATACTGTGATTCTGCTCCCCTGCACCCTGATCATGCAGTGCAAAAATGCTAGAGCCGGTTCCAAAGATTTATCAGCTCTCATCTTCGCCACATGGCATCGTGGAGTTCTGTTTCCAGATCATTCCTCAAATGCCCTTGTAACCCTCCACAAAAGGATGATCCGCCCATATATTAATTGTGACATGATTTCCTCAAGTCTACATCCTGTCTGAGGAGTTAGACTGGTTTGCTTCCATTTATCATTGGAGTTCAAAAGTGCCTGACTAAGGGCACAATCCTAACCTGGAGTTAGACCAGCACAGTTAGGCCAGCAAAGTTTGGCTGGAACGAAGTGCATTTGGACCACTCCCTGAGTCAGGGAGGATGGCCCACGTCTGTGTTCTGGCCTCTCTGACTCCGGGGGTAGTCCAAGCTTACTTTACAGTGTCCCTTGTGCTGGCCAAACTTTGCTGGCCTAACTGTGCCGGCCTAACACCAGGTTAGGATTCTGCCCTCAAGCATGTTTAGGTTTGTGAGATCAGTCTGGACTATATTCTATGTTTTCTTTCCACCAGTCTTTCAGAGGCATCGGTCACCAGTTGCTCTGCTTTGTGGAACTGGATCAAACCACTCCTTAGTGTCTCCAGCTGGCTTAAGTGGTCCAACTATACAGTGTGGCACTCACCATGCAAGCATTTGAGAGATGCCGCAACATGGCAATTTGGCTGTAAGGCCAAATATGAGCAAATTATGTGTGGGTGTCGTTATGGCATCCGGCTCTTAGCTCCTTTCACCCTAGCTCAGTGATTTTAGATTTGCCATGTCAAAAATGCCTAACTTGACTCTAATGGTGTGTCACTCCCCACCCCCAACAAAAGAGAAACAATTATTTATGTATTCCTTTATTTAAAAAAAAATACAGTCCAATCTTTGTGGGGCTATGCATCATATAAAGAAATATCAAATCATTACAAAAACAAACTCAGTTGTTGTTGGCAAATGCTGGTGTGTCACCCAAACATTGGGGTGTGTCACCTTTGACACGCATGCCATAGGTTCGCCATCACTGCCCTAGCCCAAGTCAGCGACTAGCCATAGTGTGACAGCTCACCTGACATCATGATAAGAGTGGAGGAGTTCCACTACAGGGCACGACCCTTGCTGATATGAATAGAAATGTAGTCATACCTTTTCTGCTGCTAAGTAAGAAAATGTGCTGGAAACCAGAGGAGGAAGTGAACCTCCATTAAAGAAAAATAGTTATAAAGAACAAAATGCTCTGAAACGGCAGGCGGTTGTTGCTGCAAAGGCTAGGGTCGCCCTGCACATCATACTCTCTTTCGGCATTTCCCAGATAACGATTGAAGCAAAAGGGCTGGAGGGTATCCTGGGAGGTAACACAGCTGAGGAAGACGATACTGAGTTCATGGCGGGCATGTCTTCTGTCCTGCTGGATGTCCAGCTGCGGCCAGTGACCTTCTTCCAAGGCTATGCAGACTTAATGTCCAAGTTCTTTTCAAGCACTGGAGAGCCCACAAATGTGGTCAAAGGGAACGTCTTGCTGATGGACCACCAACAGGTATTGGCTCTTTGTCTATTCGCCCTTGATCAATTGATGCCATTAATGCCTTGGCACACAGTAGCAGTAGGGCTCTGTCCATTTTTAACACCTGTTTGGGCCATGATTTAGACTAGAGAGGTGAGAGTTCTAGAAATGTGCACAGATGTCCTATCAAACTAGCTATACAATTGACCAGATTTTTTGGACAAGATGTGTCCTAATAGCGTTCATGGGCCCGTGGTAAACATTTGAATCGTCCAGTCATTGAATGTTGCTGTGTCGCACAGGCAATCCCACTTCAGTCTGGTTTGCAAGCTGTGGTCACTCTTCAAGGAGGACTCGGGTTAGATGTTTCCGCTGATATCAACGTGAATATGTGGGAGCAAGAATTCAAAACAAACACCAAAACAAGGTATGCGCATTAGAGCGTAATCACCTCCAAAGTGCAGTGTGCCCAGTGCATTGGCCAAAGTTTGAAAACTCAAGGCTTGATGTCAACTCATGAAAACCCAATACAAGGTATAGTCTGTTGCCTGGCATTGACCATTGCATGCCCATCACCTCTACTCACTACTCACAGGCCCTGCTTTCAATGCTGAGACCAAGGTCCAATGTGCTCATTATGGCAATCATGCTGTAGGCATATAACTTTATCTCCACGTAAGGCCATGCCAAGGAATCTGTGCCCGATCCAAAGTAGCGAGCTGCGAGGCTAAGGTGTTAGGCTGCGAAATCAAAGCCACTAAGCCAGTATCAATCAGAAGGTATAGCACGAGTAGTTTCCCTCACTTGCTGAAGAGTAACAAAGCCCAACCGTGATGTTGGAAGCTTTGAAATATCAAGCATGGTTATTTATTACATGGTATTTTACGAGCTGAGTAACTTGATTTTGAACCTACTATATGCTTTAGAAGCTATATGTTGAATGGGTCGGTAGAAAGAATTAAAGATAGTGGTAGAAAAGTGGTAGAAAATAGCTACCAATTATAACACTGTTGCAAGATTTTCTGACAGTTCCATACTGTTGTTCTAAGTTTCCTTCTCTCCTCCCCACCCCATGCCATTTATTTGCCAAGTGGGGAGGGGGTGGAAGTCTCCCATTGGCACCAATGAGAATGTCTTCCCCTTCCTAAATAGCAACTGTAGGGGAAGAGAGCTTAGAGTCGGAACTGGGGGGGAGGGGTAAAGTCAAATCCCTCTCCACTGCTATGGCCCCAGTCTAGTTGCTTTTTAAAAAACAAGGACAAACATCTCTCATACGCATGCTGCAAATAAGGGATCATCAATCTCCTTTAAAGTGTTGCTAATGTTTTTTTTTTCTGTGCTAATTATAGGGGTGCCCTAACTATTGATTTCCAAGCAGAAATGGATGCCCCATTCTTTCAAGCCACTGTCAAACACCAAACAGAAGTAGAAATGGCTACAAATTTTAATACTGTTACAAGACTTTCTGAGAGTCCCATACTGATGTGTTTGCAGCTTACAGAGAAGCAAGTTTCTTACAGGTGAGCTATAGATCTTAAGCCAAGAGATCCACTTCTAGCTGGAGTCCAAACCAAGGATGAGCATAAATACGTTTAGGTATACAACGTTCTCCTGAATCGTAATGACTTGTCCATACGGCATATCAGGGAGGTGCTCTCTGTGGCTTCAGCCATGTCTTCTGTCTATGAGTAACAACCCCCCTCAATATTCAAGCACACATATTCATTACCTCTTGATGACAACATCCAGCAATGTCTAACATGTGTGAGATAACAGGTCAAACACCTCAAATAGAAGTGTAATACAGCTTTAAAACAGTGATTCCCAAATTGTGGGTTGGGATCCACCTGTGGGTTCTGAGCCAATTTCAGGGGGGTTGTGAAGCACCTAGAGCAGCTATATTGAAAATATGGGAAGATGGGACATCAATCAATCAATCAATCAACAGGTACTTATATACCGCTTTTCAACATGAAGTTCACAAAGCGTTTACAGGCTAACAACAACAACAACAACAACAACATTAAATGGCTTCTTGTCTCAAAGGGCTCACAATCTTAAAAAAAGGCAGACCACCAGCAACAGCCACTAGAAAGACTGTGCAGAGGTGAAAGAGGGACAATTACTCTCCCCTTGCTAAATATAAGAGGAACACCACTTGAAAAAATGCCTCTTCATTGGAAAAGGGGAAGGCTGTGTAGTTATTTTATTTGTGTCAAGGTTGTAAATAAGCTTTTTCCCCTTTCTGATTCACTTTGCTGTTGGAAATGGCTGAGAAAAAACCTAAGTTATTGCTGCACTCTCAGGAAAGCAGCTGGTTCTGGTGTCACAATGACGGCACTTCCAGCTGTGAAATCACTTCTGGTGGGTCCAGGAAAGATTGTGATGCTAAAACGTGGGTCCCAGTGCTACAATGTTTGAGAACCACTGCTTTAAAGCATTATAGTTTTCAGAAAATGCACTTCATACATTCAGCTATGAATCGTCTGGTGCTCAGTAATCAGGTGGTGTGTGTGTGTGTGTGTGTGTGAGAGAGAGAGAGAGAGATTGAGTGAGTGAGAGAGAGAGAGAGAGAGAGAGAGAGAGAGAATGATCTCTCATGCATCTGTGAATGGGTTCTCTGGCTGAACCTTTAGAGACGACATAGTACTTGGAAGAAAGGCTACATTTGGGGAGAATGCTGCAGTCCAATAGTTCACAGGCATCACAGTACAGCTGTGTGTGTGTGTGTGTGTGTGTGTGTGTGTGTGTGTGTGTGTGTGT
>JAJKFI010000081.1:4719922-4750150 GCA_029204185.1 Lerista edwardsae | reverse complement strand
GTGTGTGTGTGTGTGTGTGTGTGTGTGTGTGTGTGTGTGTGTGTGTGAGAGAGAGAGAGAGAGAGAGAGAGAGAGAGAGAGAGAGAGAGAGATCACTGTGACTTGGAGCGCAATCTTAATCTGGAGTTTGTGTGGCACAAGTTAGACCAGCAAAGTTTGGTCGGCACAAGGGTCACCGTAAAGTATGTTTGTACCACTCTTAGAGTCAGAGAGGCCAGCAGACAGACTTGCACCATCCTCCCAGACTCCGAGAGTGGTCCAGATACGCTTTACGGTAGCTCTTGGGCCAGCCAAGCTTTGCTGGCCTAACTATGCCGGCCTAACTCCAGGTTAGGACTGCGCTCTTAATCCTGCACTGCGCCTAACACTCTGTGAAGGTGTTCATGCCCCCAGCTCCAAAGCCGCCTCCTGTTTGGAAACCTGAGTGCGGATTGCAAAGGACATGGAAATGTTTACGAGGGAGAGACGAATGATGGCATCGCAGCACCTTGATCAGATTTGGCTATGTGGCGACATCAGTGGGGGCAAAGGAAACTCTTCTTTTGTCTCACTCTGAGCGGAGGTGGGCAGGGAGGTGGAATTAATTGGTCCGCCACCCAAGTCAGCGGGCCAACACTCGGTGTTTGGCCCAGTGCTTTGCCACACTATCCTGGCAGAATTGAAGCCACCGATTCAAACCCCAGCATTGCCTGGCTGAACAGGCCGTGTTGGTCTGGTTGCCTTAGAAACAATCAGTGCCTTCTCCTCCTCCCAATTTGCTTCAAACTGACGGCAATGCGAGGGCATCATTTGGCTTTTCCGTGATGTTGCTACACAACCAAAGCCACTTGACTTTGTGACATTGAGATGTCCTAGCTCAAGGCTCGGCTCCTGGCAGTCCAGAAGGAACTGTATTTTTAAAATGGCGCCAAAGTGAGGAACAGAGAAGGGCATGTAAACGTTTTTGAAGGAGTTCTAAAACCCCAAACCTCTTTCCTTCACTGAAAATACTGACCCCTTAAAATCGCACTGATGTAATGAGACTTTTGGTGGGCAGAATTTTGCCTTGCCTAACACTTTCTTTGTGGACAGGGGGACCATGGTCAAATCCCACAGGAGCAATAGCAGTTAATATGTTTTTATGAAAAGGTCTTGAAACCAATTTGTACTTTCTAAATTTTTTGTATTTATTCTGTCATGCAGTGGTTCCCAACCTGTGAGTCAGGATCCACCAGTGGGTCATGAGCCAATTTCAGGAGGGTAGCAAAGCACCTAGGGCAGCCATATGTGTGTCCCGGTGCTAAAACGTTTGAGAACGAAATAGTGAAATGTTGTAGTGAAATGTTTCTGCTCCTTCATCAAGCTTTCACGTACTTAAAATCACGGAAGCAGTACAACTGAAAGCTGTGAACACTGAAATGCAATTGAGCGGCAGAAGATCCAAAAGCTTGCATTGGATGAAAATGATACTTTGAAGTTTTCACCTAAGATGTTTTAAGTGTACATTTACAAATGAGTAGGAACGTGAAAAGAAAATGCAGTACTCACAGTTATGCTCATCAGAACGCTGGGCTCAACTGCAGCCCTCTTAATGGCAAGCCAGAACTTGTGGCTGTATAATGTGTGAAATGGCTCTCAGATGGGACAATGGTACTGTACTCCACCAGTCACCGCTGCTGCTGTTAATACTGGAATTTGAGCCAAATCCTTGCCCACTTTAAGCTCTGGCTCAATTACACTCTGAGAGCGCAATCCTAACCTGGAGTTAGGCTGGCACAAATTAGGCCAGCAAAGTTTGGTCGGCGCAAGGGCCCCATACAGTATGTTTGGACCACTCTCAGAGTCAGAGAGGCTGGCACGCCATCCTTCCTGACTCCAAGAGTACTCCAAACATGCTTTACGGTGGCCCTGGTGCCCGTCAAACTTTGCTGGCTTAGCTGTGCCAGCCTAACTTCAGTTTAGGATTGCACCCTGAGCCTAACTGAGACAATAGGCAGAGGAAAGCTGGGATATCCTTGCACTTTAGGAAGCCAGTTATTTATCACCCTTGGCTTTGGTAACAAGTGATAATGGCTTCAATGTTGACAGTGAGTTAAAGCAGGTTCTCTTTAAGCAACCATCAAGGAAGGTCACCAGAAGGTTAATGGAAGCCTTAGGTGAAACCAGACTGAGGAGCAGGCCCCTCCCCCCCCCACACACAAAGAATGCTGCCTTATCTTTTATAGTGTTGTGGCAATAAATCCCTTTTGTGGTACCCTAACTGCCACATCTAGTGCCAAGATTGATTTCCCACCAGACATAACATCACTGCTTTCTCTAGCTTTCACTGATTAATCTTTCATGGATGCTTCTTGACATAAATAGACCCGGAGTAAGTTTCTGTGGCTGGATGTCATCAGAAGCCTTTGGGCAATGTTCCCAGGGCTAATTCAATCAAGCCAGTGCAGGCAAACCTAGAGAACAAGCCTTGGCATTTTTAGCCACTTTAGCGATGTGAGACAAGCAGCACTTTAGAAACAGGAAACGGGAATTGCAGAACGCCTCTCCCTTTGAAGTCGTCCAGGCTGGCAGTCTCATATATTATTATAACTTCCCCAGAGTTGAAACCTTAGCTAGGATAGACTGCAGCTGGGTGCCAGTTATGAAACCACTGGGAGTTGCCAACAGTTTCCCCAAGATAAAATCTTCCCACCGTAAACCTGTTTGCCGAGGAAGGGAGAAAAACTCTGACGCTCTGTGTGATGTCACCTAAACAAAGACACCCATTCACCACTGCGTGCCAACTTCCTCCATTTTAATGTGGACATCAAAATGGTCCCTTAACAGTAATTTATGGTGGGGGGAAGTAAAGATTTTAAAGAACCCACTCACAGCGGAATGACTCCCAGATTGGTTCCTCCAGCTGGATGTTCTGCAGTGCTTTTTGTATTTGATCGTTCAGTGAAATGCAATGAAAATGAGGTCCTGCATCAGCATCTCCCCAGATACGTGCAAGACAACCTGGGAAGACAACTCACTTGCGAACTGCATGCAAATCCTAGTAGAGAAGAACCTGTTCACAAGTATGTAGTCATGCGAGTCATGCTTCACGCGAGTCAGAAGCTCCCTTAATATATATCTCTCTTTCTCCTCACAGAGAATTCTTCTTGGTCTCGGAATCCTCTGAAAATCATAGTTTGACCGTCCGCAAAGGAAGGAAGGCCACTGTCCCTGGACGTGAAGTTCCCTTGCACAGAGCCAACTCTGAAATGTGCCGAATCTTGCTTGCAGAACAATAAACGTCACATCAATATGTCAGGGGCTCGGACTGCTTTCTCTTTTCTGTCTAAGATAAATATGGACAAGCCTTTTCTGTGTATCTTAAAGAGCTCAGAATTGCTCAGGAAGTTGGTCAGGAATCATTAGAGCCCAGCTTTCCAATTCTGCTGAAGGTGGTTATATGAAATTCATCATACACACGCCCCACAGCTTTGCTTATATTAACCATAGGAGACAACTAACATTTGGGGTACAACCCTTACCAACTTTCCTGACAGCCACTGGCGGAACTGAGGGGGGCAAGGGGGCAAATGTCCCAGCTGCTGGGCTCAGGGAGTGCTGCAACAACATCTACCCATGACTACTACTCCACTGCAGAATGCAGCGCATGCCCCATTGGCACAGCTCAGTAATGCTTTATCCAGCACAGTAATGCTTCATCCCAAGCATCTCTAAAATTGCATCCAAAAGGTTACTGTATTAAAAAAAAACATGTGCACACAAAAGGCAATAATTAGGGGAAAGCTGAAATTCACCAGTATGCATAATTCCGCCCAAAGATTTTGTGTGGCAACCACCCATCTTGCAAGCATTTGTGGGACCTTAATAATAGTATTGTGGCATTATTAAGGCTGTAATCCAGAAGCCTTCAAAAACACTGAAGAGTTACTACTGACTTCTACAAGCTATGATCTGCCCTATAGGCAACCGAAAGCATACTTGGATTGCTTCTGCAGAGACCTTTCCAAGCTGGTACATGCACACTGTAGACCAGCAGCTCCCCCTAGTGCTTATGAAATGTATGCAGTTGACCAAAATACCACTTCTAGTAAAACCATCTGACATCAGCTTTTCTGGGCAGGTTGGACAGGATGGTGGTAAGGATTGATAATATTTTTATCCAAGTAATCACCACTGATGCACCCTCCAATCCACCAATGACAGTAAATATTGTATATCATTCCATCAAAGAAGTTTCACTAAGGCTGCCAGCCTATACACAGTTACCTGGATGAAAGTCCCATTGAATTCAATGGGCTTTACTTCCAGGTAGACACACATGGGATTGCATTGTCAGTCATATGCATAGGCCAGCTGACTCCCAGCCTCAGAACTGCTGTATCTCATATGATGGAAAGCACTTGCTATTCTTGAGCTTGTCACCTATGGTGGTGATAAGGTTCCTGGCCTTGGAAGAAAGATGGCAAGATGACCTTCAAATGCCAGTTCAGACTGTATATTACCAGTACCATCCTAAAGAAACCATGCAAAGGACCTGCTGTGCACAGATCAAGGCAAATATATTCATAAAGGTTAAAAGGTAAAGGTTTCCCCACAACCGAATGGTTTAGTCGTGACTGACTGTAGGGGGCAGTGCTTATCGCCATTTCCAAGCCGAAGAGTTGGTGTTTGTCCGAGGACAAGTTTCCGTGGTCATGTGGCCAGCATAACTAAGGCGCACGGAACACTGTTACCTTCCCACCAAGTTATCTACTCGCATTTTTTATGTGCCTTCGAACTGCTAGGTTGGCAGGAGCTGGGACAAGCAATGGGAGCTCACTCTGTCACATGGTCTCGAACTCCCAACCTTCTGGTCAGAAAGCCCAGCAGCAGCAGTTTAACCTGCAGCACCACCACGTCCCATAATATATGCATATAGTATGTATTAAAAGAGACCCAAAGTAAAATGGATCTGTCCATCTGCTGTGTGCAGATCAAGGCAAATATATATTTACAGTATGTATTAAAAGAGACCCGAAGTAAAATGTATCTGTCCATCGGTCCGCTCTATTTACAGACTAAGAGTCTATTTACAGACTCCTATCCAATTTTCCAGTTTGGAACAGGGCATTTGCTGCATCCTGCAAAGGACCCTCAAGGTAAGGGAGCATTTGTTCTCTTACTCTGTGTCTGCACTGCCACTGCATCAGCACAGTACATTGTCAATACTAAACAGAAATGTATAGGCAAAAGTGCAAAGATCTAGCAAATGTTACTTCGTGGAAAACTTTCCAAGAGGGGAGCCATGTCAATGCTTATCCTGCACACGTTTAATTCTGGATTACCACAAACTGTTCCTGTGGCATTTCATAGCCATTGGTCTTCACTGTTTACATCCCCCCCCCCCGCTCTGTGTCGATGTGTTTCCAACACTTTATGCATCTGACGAACTGGGTTCTCAATCTCATCCACAACACATGTATGAAATAATACATCTGTTAGTTCAACTCCGACCACAGTCCCTAACTGCACAACTCCCCTGGTCTTACCTACCAGTCCTGTCCACGCTTACTGACTATCCAAACCTGCTCAATCTTCTCCTCCTCCGACCTCTGTATGTTGCCTTAACATTTTATGTTGGAACATTGCTGGATGGAGAGACAAAAGCAACCAACCTGATTTCACTACCTACCTTTCTTCCTTTGATCTAATTTTCCTCCAAGAAACCTGGTCTTTAACCCCTCCCCAGTTCCCGGGTTTCTCTTCTTTCTCCATTCCTGCGTACAAATACCGACAGAAAGGACGCCCTTGTGTGGGCCTCTGCTGCTTTTCTAAGCTTTCCCTTGCACAATTTGTTACCCCCCTTCCCTCCCAATCCTCTTTTTTCCAACCTCTTTTGCTATCTGCTCCTAACCTAAATATACTCATCCTTAACATTTATATCCCTCTGCCTTCCTCTGATTCCCCTTCCCCCTGGGAAGATATCAAAACCTTTATATCAAATTACCTCCGAACTAACCCCTCTGTTTATCTACTTCTGCTGGGAGATTTTAACTCCAGATTAGGTCCAGATAACCCTTCCCTCGCTTCTTATTTGAACTGGGACTGGAATGAATCTATTCCTCCTATATTTCAAGGCCCCAGACTATCACTTGACCCCTCATACAACCTTTTTACCCCTCTACTGACTGATTTATGCCTTGAATTTAATCTCTTCATACTAAATGGATCTTTGCCCAGTGACCATCCAGGCAAATTAACACATTTCTCTTATAGAGGGGCCAGTGTTCTTGACTATGTCCTTGCCACTTCGGATACTCTTCCCCTCATTACTGATTTCACTGTCAATTCTCGCACTGACAGTGACCACTCCCCAATCTCTCTAAAGCTGTCCATTTCTTCTTGTCCCCCATCCTCCTTACCCCTTTCTCTTCCCCCTTCTTATATCTGTAAATGGACTTCAAAGACTGCTGACTTTTTCTCTCAATGGATCTCAAGACCTGAGACCCAAACTTTAAGTCAGGATCTTGCCTCTACACTCTCCCCCACTACTGCTATTGTTTCCTATGAACGCCTTATAAATTCGCTAACTGAGAACTTGAGATCCTCTCATACCCCTTGCCCTACTCCCCATTCACGCTCTAACTCTTCATCTTCCTCTTGGTTCGATGCAGATTGCTGGGCTGCTAAGAAATTTGTCAGACAATTTTTTCATTCAATCCAATCTGATCCTTCCCCTGACCTATTGAACCTCTATTTCTCCTTGAGGAAAGCCTGCCGTTCATTTTTAGAGTTTAAGAAACATTCTGCTGCCCAACAGGACTGGAATTTATTATATGAGGCAATTCAATCCAATAACCACAAACTATTCTGGTCCTTGGTGTCCCGTACATCTCCCTCTGCTGGACCCTATTCACCAACTCTTATCTCACCTTCTGTTTGGATTGCGTATTTCTCTAAAGTTTTTGCCTCTTCCCACCCCTCTCCAACCTATTCCCCTTCTCCTCTTAACCTCCCAACTTGGCCACCGGTCACTCCAGAAGAAATAACGGAGTTGATCACTTCACTAAAACCCCGGAAAGCCCCCGGTCCTGATGGGATTTTTCCTGAACTTCTACTTAGTAATCCTACATGGTGGTCCTATTTTCTCTCAAATCTTTTTACTCTCATCAATAATTCTGGACTTATCCCCTGTTCTTGGCTCTCCTCAACCATAGTCCCAATTTTCAAAAAAGGTGACCCCTCCCTCCCAAATAATTATAGACCCATTAGTCTCCTATCTTTTGTAGGGAAACTTTATTCTAAATACCTCCTTCTTAAACTCTCTTCTTGGTCTTCTTCTCTTGGGCTCCCTGGTAGAGAACAAATTGGTTTTCGGCCAGGGGCCTCCACACTAGACCACATTCTCACACTCTCTTTTCTGATCAGTAAATATCCCGAGCACCAGGGCACCAAATTGTATACAGCATTTATTGACCTTAAAGGCGCATTTGATTCGATCAATAGAGATCTACTTTGGAGGAAACTTACCAGCTGGGGGATTGACCAACGTCTCCTCTTCTTAATACAGCGCTTACACTCCTTCAACTCATGCCGGATTCGGACTGATCATGCTGGTACCTTGACTGACAGCGTCCCTATCTCCAAAGGTGTACGCCAGGGATGCATCCTAGCTCCTCTTTTATTCAATCTTTTCCTTGCTGATCTCCCTTCCTCTCTATCTGGTGCTGATACTTCCCCCCCCTGCTCTAAATAATTCTCCTATCCCTCTCCTTCTGTATGCTGATGATGCTCTTCTTCTTTCTATCACTAAACTGGGCCTACGTAAACTTCTTCTTTCTTTCCAACAATACTGTTCAAACAACAACTTACTTATAAATTCAGAGAAAACTAAAATATTAGTTTTCTCCAAATCTTGGGCCCCGTCATCTTGGAGAGTCGGCGATTCCATATATCAACAGGTTCAAACTTTCAGATACCTAGGAATCCTTTTTCACTTCCGACATTCTTGGAGCCCTCATCGCAAATCTGTAATTGCCTCCATTTCCCCCTCCTTAAACGCAGTCTCTCGCTTCCATTTCCACTCTGGTAACCAATATGTCCCTGCCGCCATCCAAATTCTCCACTCTAAAACATTTTCCCAGCTACTCTACGGAGCCCCGATTTGGATCGAGGCGGCAAACTCTGAACTCGACAAGGTGGCTGCCTCTTTCCTTAGGAAAATCCTTGGGATTCCTAATCTTATTAGGATTTCTACCATCATCTTAGAACTGGGCATTCACTTACCATCTACTCTAGCCTGGACCATCACCTTTAAGTTCTGGCTTAGAATTCATCTTTCAACCCCTTCGGATTCCATTCTCCAAGATATATTAAAGGACTCCTTTACTTCTAACTGGTTCTATTTTATAGAAGCGAAACTGTCTTCTCTTTCTCTTTCTGTAGAAGCCTTAGCTGACATGAACCTCCGTACAGCATACCAAACTATCAAGTCCAAGCTTTTTGAGTCCGAATATGCAACTCTATTTTCCCAGTTGAACCCCGTCTGCTCTCCACTTGCCTTTGGCCTATCCCCCTCTCTTGGCCGCCCTTCTAATTATTTTGATCAATTACGCAACCCCAAAAAAAGACGAGCCTTCATGCTTGCAAGGCTCAACATCTTTCCATCTGCAGCCCATTTTGGAAGATTCACTAAAAAACCCCGTCTCAATAGACTGTGTCATTTTTGCACCCTTGAACTTGACTCTCTTGACCATATCCTGTTGCGATGTCCAGCTCACTCTACTCCTCGCAATAGGCTTCTGGGGCCGCTTCTTTCCTCCCTCCCTTCTTCTCTCCCTGACCCACTACCAATACTTCTGAGTGATTTTTCGGCATCTACTACCAACCAAGTAGCTGAATTTCTATTTACTGTTATGAAGATCTCTCCCAAATTTTATTACAAACGTTAAATTTATTTCTTTCTTTCTCCCCTTACTCAAGTTGGAATGTGTTTTGTTCGTGCGCGTTTGTATTATGTATTATTATGTAATGCCAATAAAGGTTTTGGATACTACTACTACTACATCTGTTAGTTGCCGAAACGCCCCCAGAATCTGTGTGGTTTCTATGAAAACAGCCCCTGTCGGATCCACAGTCAAACAATTGACCTTGGCAACTGGAGGAACACAAATGAACTCTGCAGTGGATGCCTAAGTGAAGCACAACCCTAAGTGATGGTGACTCATTTCTGTTTACACAGAAGGACGTCCCATGGAGTTCAGTGGGACGCCTTTCTCGGTAAGTGTACTTTGGCTGGCGGCCCAGGGCCAAGCCAGATGGTACGCGGGAGATCTGGAACTGATCACCTGACTTTTTTTCAACTGGCATGCAGCCATGGGGAGCTGTCAGTTTGTCTGGCGCAGCAGTGGGGGCTCGGAGTGGGACTTGTCCCCTAGCCTGGTAAAAGCTCACCCCATCTCCAGAGTAATTATATTAGGAGGATAAAGCACTAGGACAATGGCAAGGCGAGGCCCCACTTTCTTGCAGACTGGTGGACAAAGTCTTTTTTCTTTCCTAAAGAAAAGAGGAAAGATGTTCGGTGCCCCCATCCTTCTCATTCCCATAGAGATTACTTTCTAGTTGCCAAGCCTGGCTTTGCCAAAAGGAGTCTCCTGCTGAACATGGCTGAACTGTTGCCATTTGTTTTAATTTGGTTTGGGTATCTTTTCTCTGGCTCTTCCAGTTGGGGCTTATATTGGCAGTAAAATAAATATAGTTGCCATTGTATGCACCTTTTGAGACATGCATGTTCTTTGTTTTAATCCATATATGCTACTTCTCTTGCCCTGGGGGCGGGGGCTGAGATGGTGACAACCTGATGCTCAAATATATATACATAGTTTGAAAAGACAAGGTGGGGGCAAACAATGTACACCATGCTATTCTCCTTGGAAGGGCAAGATACATCAGTTTCTTGGTAGTCAAGTTTGGTATTCAAACGTTTTAGACCGGGACCCACTTTTTAGAATGGCACTCGTGTCAGGACCCACCAGAAGTGATGCCATTAACCTGGAAGTGATGTTGTAGCAGGAAGTGACATCATCAAGCAGGAAGTGCTGTCATTGTAACATAATAAACTGACACTCCTGAAATGCAAATTGGCATTCTTAAACTGCAGCAATTGTACAACCATGAAATATCCCTGACAGAAATCAGGATTAGGACAAAATATTATGTAAAAGCACTGAACTAAAAACAATTAAAAAAACAACAACCCTAACTTGAAATTCAAACTGTTAACACTCACAAAAGGAATACAACAAGAGTAAGTGCTACAGTTTCCAAGATGGCTGCCCCCAGCTTTCCGCAACCCACCTGACATCAGGTCGGATCCACCAAATGGGTCCCGACCCACAGTTTGAGCAACACTGCAATACATACATTATAAAGTAGATTTCAGGCTCTTTGGAGGTGGGGCATTTACCACTGCAGCTTATGTAACTCTGTAAAGCACCACATACATTGACAGTGCAGGATGGATGGATGGATGGATAGATAACCCCATAAAATAATGGCACCCTATACTAGATGTATTGCACAAAGAGTTTACCCCGACAGGTTGGAAAGCTCCATCTTAAGAGAAATTGTGATGCTTCCATGTGCAGTTTTGTAAGAAGCCGCATTTACTATCTAGGTGATTAAAGTGAGCCATTCTGCATTGTAGGAAAAATGAAAAAGGAAGCATACAGTAGACAATTAGTTCAGTGCATGCACAAATAAATTGAATAAATGGACAAGAGGAAAGGTCTTGAAGAGGAAATGGTGGTCAATCAACCTCCTGGAGGGAAGTCTGCTGTAGACACTAACAGTCCCCAAATCATTGGAATGTCCCAACCGTATTATTTATGAGTGTATCTAGTAAGATTTCTACCCAGATAAGTGCATTTAGTTAGAAGGGAGACTGCAAAGCCAGATGCAGCTTCTAGCAAGGATTCCCCCCAACAGCACCTCGGAAGGAAAAAAAATAAAAGTAGCACCAGTGACATGATTTGTATAAAATGGCTTTCTGGTCTAAAACAAATGGTGATTAAAAAAACAAGCTAAGTTCATTTATTAGGAATGGCTGTCACCGCAGTGAAGGATTGAATAGGCTTCTGTGCCTGAACTTTAAGCAAGAGAAGAGCCCAGTAGCGGAACCCTAAACGTTGGTGCCTCCTAGAATACAGCCACTGCATCCCCCCCCCCCCCGGCTGTTCCTGGGTAGGGTTTTAAACACGCGCAACGTGGTCACATGGAGGAAAATGTTCTGGGATCCTGTGTAGTGGCCAATGGCACAACTCTGTTGTTCGGCAGGGAAGGACAAGGGTGAACAGGTGCCACCAAAACACATACATTGTGGGGATAATTCAGGAGAAGAGGGGGAATCAAAATAAAACAGAGCCTAACTAAGCTTGTTTACTCGTTCGTGGTTAGCTAAGCAATACAATAGGTCTTACTGTTCCTAACCAGTCATGGCTGAACTTTTAAGAATAAAGCGTTGTTATGTGTTATGCAGAAAATGGAGGAGAAGAAAGGAAGTCCTGAGAAGGAAAAGGGAGTGCGTTGGGGCCCAAGTGTGGGGAGGAAAATGAAGGGTAGCAGCCCTGTGCTAGCAACACAGGGATCAGGTCCAGGCAGGGGGCTAGGCTGTGGCAGCCTCCATTAAACTGATCCTATACTGAAGCCAATCTGCCCTTCCTGTGCCCAGCACTGCCCCATTTTGCCCTCTTCCCACCCCCACTGACCTTTGTTAATGAGTCTCAATTGAGTTGCCATTGTTGCACATGAGGCTTCCTGCTGGGACTCCGGCACTGCATGCCTCCATGTGCCGTCCGAGTGTCTTTTGTGATTACTGTTAGGCAGTTGCCACTGTGGAAATGCTAGTTCTGCCAGCATAGGAGGGGGCTCTGAGTCTTTCTTTAGCATTTGTGGCCGGTTTTCATCCGAAATGTAACTCCCGTGGCCTTTTCTTTGCATTCTCAGGTAGACTCGACCATGCAAATCAGGGCTATGGCACAAGGATAAGTTAGCCTTTGCCTTTTGCACTGTTTTCCTACCCAAAATCCTTCCCTGTAGTCATCATATGCCCTCCTACATCCCTATTTGCAGCAAAGAGCAATGGGGTGCATATAACAGAATTGAAAGAATTTGGGATAAGAAAATAGCATAAAGGGAAAATGTTATCCTCCCTCACTCCTTCCACAATTTTAGCAGGAATTCTCCTTCTACCATTCCATAAAGGGTTCCGTAAGACCACCTCTTAACAATGCAAGTTGGCGCTTGCATTGTTTGGCTCCAAGGTTCTGCAATAGGGCAGGAGGTGTGGTCCAAAGGTTGAAGCCTGAAGTCTGCCTGAAGTTAAGCGGGGGAAGTGCAATTTGTGTTTGGGAGACAACCAGAAGGCGCCAACAAGCTGTCACGAACCTCGGTGAGAGAGCAGAGTTGCCAAAGTGTGTGCTGCGGTGAGAGGGCGGACTGGAATGTTGAGAACGTCAGATGGCAAAGCGTGCTAACAACTGGAGATCCCCCTGCTTAGCATGATTTGCGACTGTCTGCGGAAGCTCGAGGCATGTGCTGTGCAGCGAAGAGAGACGATTACACCAAAGAAGGAAAACATCTGGAGACTGAAAGGTTCTATATATCGAAAAATATTACAAAGACCCTTATCAGGTTTAGGACAGTTTAGGGTTAGGTTTCCTGTTTAGGACAGCCTGCCTATGTAAACCGCCTTGAGTAATATCTGATGAGAAATCTGATTATGAGAAAAGACAGTAAATAAATACATGAAATTGCCCAGCTGAGGTCCAAACCACATTTCTTTTTTCTGCACCACCTCCACTCTCCAATTCAAAGGCTTCACACTCTGATACCCTTTGGTACTGAACAGGTTAAATCAAGATGGCTGAAGGGGCTGGTGTGCCAACCCCATTCTTGGAAATTAGTGCTCCTTCCCAAAGAAGCAGAGAGGTAAGGGAACTGAAGGACTTTTTTTTTTTTTTGGAAAACAAAAACAAAGTAACACTTTAAAAAAATCCATTACTTTGGAATAGCTACTGCATTTTGCACTATATTCAACACTTGGTAGTGTGGTACTCCCTTAAAAGAGCTCAGTGTATTGCAATTGCTGAACAAAATGATGATTACAGCTGTCCCTTGTGCAGAGCAACTGGAACGACTGCCTGGGGCCCCACAGTTTTCATGACCAATGGGAACCCTTGCACTGGCTGAATTGCCCCGCCCCCTGCCCCCATCCTTCTAGAGACAGCTCTGACATGGATCATCAGAGCTTTCAATCAAACAGTTATCTGAAGATCCAAACAACTGGTCACTGTTTAGCAGCCAAAATGGCCATAGTGCTGTTGGATGGTAACCTCCAGCCTTTCTTTTCTCTCACAGCCAAAGCCATTTTGCCACGCACAAGGGCAAATTTTGAGATTTCTAAACTAAAAGGCACCTTTGCGGCATATTTTCCTTCTGTAACTTTCTACACCTCTGGCTGGTGCTACACGCATGGCCATTATATACAGGTAGCACTTTTGCAAATATATAAAATTCAAAATGCTAACAACATTGATCAAATTATACAAAGATGTGAAGTGCCATTATAGACAAGACACCAATATAGCATTTCCCAGACTTCTGAAAGCCAAGGTCCATTTTTTTTCTGAATTAAAATAGGAAGTATATATTAGTCTTCAGCCAAGGAAGTTGACTGTGTAGAGGTAAGAACTCCCTACCCCTAGTGAAGTCCAATCCTATTTCAATGGGAATCACGTTGTAGGTATGCCGTGGGGGCGGGGAGGGGGGAGGAGATAGCGGCAGCAAGTGGGAAGCAGAAGAGACCCAGGCAAATTTCCATGGTGGACAAGTCATTCTATTTATTCAGAGTGATTTAAGGATCCAATCATATCCAAGGCACAGACACAGCAGAAAATCACCTGCTCCCAGCCGAGGCTGACTGGAAGGAGTCAAGGTCACAGCAGTGGGTCATGCAGAGAGGTAATGGGCAACCTCCTCAAAGGGATCACTATTCCCTCTGTTGTTCCCTGATGAGTTAAAGAGGCACCTTTTAAGTGGCAGTTCTCTTCCATTCAGCAGTGGGAGAGTAACTGGCTCTAGTCATCCCAGCAGTGTCTTTCCAGTGATTCCTTACTGGTGTCTTTCTTAGGCCTTTTTTTTTTTTTAACCTTTGGGACATGGTACCATCTTTCCGTTTCTTTTGCTATATAAACTGTTTTGTGAACGTTTTGTTGAGAAATAGTATTATTTTTAATCATAATGTATGGCACCACAACCCACTTGTTGCAATGAGGCTGGTACCAGAAGAGCATTTGAAAAACCACAGGGTCTAATCCTAGCCAAAATCCCAGCACTGAGCCTGGTGGGAAGGGAACACATTTTCCCTTGCCTTGTGGAGGGCTCTGTGACTGCTGCCTCTTCACAGCACGGCTGGAAAGTTGGATAGGATTGGGCACACAGTCTGTGTGGCTTCCTCAGGGGAAGAGGCACACCAGACCTGAATACTAAAAACAGGATTCAGCCATATATGTTTTTGGATGCTCATAACATTTTGAGAAGGTATAGCGTCTATATTGCAATGCACTAAGG
The DNA here is from genome assembly GCA_029204185.1 of Lerista edwardsae. Taxonomy (NCBI): domain Eukaryota; kingdom Metazoa; phylum Chordata; class Lepidosauria; order Squamata; family Scincidae; genus Lerista; species Lerista edwardsae. The sequence continues at coordinate 4,735,564 of JAJKFI010000081.1, read as the reverse complement.
ATTTATTGGGTGGCAATTGTGCTCAGCCACAAATCCAAGCTACTCCAGGTTTCACCAAATGGAGAGCAAGCAGAAGGAGTTCTGACTGCCATCTGGTCAGCTGTCCTCATCCAAAGCAGCCAGTTGTTATTGGCTAAGCTGCTCAAGTCATAGGAGGAAGGGCAGGCAAGGCCTGGGGAGGAAGACTGGAAGGAAATGGTTCAGAGAAAATAGCAATTGGAGAGAAAGGAAAACTGGGAGAGAAAATGCACAGAGGAAAACTACACACTGCCAGGAGCTGCAAAAGTCAGAAGAGCTGAATGTACTAATTTGAAATAACCTGTCAAATCTTTGGCTGCTCATCTCTAGTAGTCAGGTAATGCTTCTGTACTCCACCACAACATGACCTGTCGTGTCTTTTAAACAAAGCAGAATAAAAGCATCATCCTTTTCCCTATCTCCTTTTCTGCTATGCTGTACCATCAGTCCCATGTTTTTGCACAATAAAGGCCATTTCTGCACAGCTCAGTGTAAACACGCAATGCATGCAGGACAGTGTACAGGTTTTAAAAACATTAAAAGATAATGAACTTTAACATGGACATCGCTTTTTTTCTGAAAGCAGATAGGCTACTGCCATATCCATCCCCTAGACATGCCAAGCATTTCCCCTGCATCCCTCTATTGTTTGTCTTTTTCTAAGAGCCCCATTATCTCCTCTTTTCCTAGATCGTAAAATGTTAGTATTAGGACTCTCGCCTTCTTCAAGGAACACAGCAAGGACCCCTCAGGGTTGGAAAGCAGAAGTGCAGGTGATTTAGCGGGCCCTACAGGGGACCAGGGCATCCTGATCCCTGAAACTCCATTTGTGGCTCTTTGGATTCTGTACAAAATATCATACAGTGTTTAAAAAAAAAAACAGTGAAAGGGGATTGTGAAAAAATAAAAATAGCCTTAAGCGCATGAGTGGAGTGGTCATATTAGGACAGAGATCAGTTAGAGGGTGGGTTCAGCCCAATGGCTTGCCTATACATCCTTCTTGAAGGATGGTATTCAGGTACAGAATGGAGAAGATTCAACATTCCAAACAACCACTACTACTCTCTTAGAACAGCCTGTAGCTCTTAATCCAGTGATTGTCAACCAGTGTGGTGTGGTACATTGGTGTGCTGCAGGAGTTTGGGAGAGGGTAATTTATTAGTGAGGCCACCGAGGGAAGTGAGACCCCCACTAGCAGCATAGTGTGCCTTGTCAATTGTCCAGAAAATTGCACTGACGACGTGCCTTGACAATTTTAGTGCCTTGTCAGTGTACTGTGAGTGCAATCCTAAACTGGAGTTAGGCTGGCATAAGCTAAACCAGCAAAAGGGCCACCATAAAGCATGTTTGGACCACTCTCAAAGTCAGGGAGGATGGCTCACGTCTGTGTGCTGGCCTCTGACTCCGAGAGTGGTCCAAACATACTTGACGGTGTCCCTAGTGCTAGCCAAACTTTGCTGGCTTAGTTTATGCCAGCCTAACTCGGTTTAAGATTGCGTTCTGTGAGATAAAAAAGGCTGTCTTAACCACTCAGCACAGTGATTACCACTTACGTCCTCAGCACAGGCTTGATTCCTCAGACATTTTCAAAGCCCCAAATGCAGCTCAGATATTTCCTAGAAAACTCCACAATGGAGCTGCTTTAAACAGACACTTGTACTAATTACCTTCCTCATTCAGAATTCCAGCGGTGGACTTATTTCATGAAAACCAGGGTCACTGCTGGGACGTCCCATCTTAGCACACACACACAAATGCAGGCCCCTTTCTCCCAAATTTTTGCAGCAGTAACATTATTTCAAATGTGGGGGCATTTGGAAAGGTATTTCTGTACCCAATTCCCTGATTCATTCAACATGTCCTCCGACTTATCCTCATTTCACTAATGACTAGCAAGTGCTGGGGACGAAAAGAAGGGTTGCCAGCATCACACTTTGCTTGCGAGCATCTACCCGGACATTTAGTCTGATCAAGCACAACAATTCTTCCCTGTCTGTGACCGATGATGGTCACTGCCGCGCTAAACAAAGGCCTTCTGCCACAAAATGAGAACACTGGTTTTAAAAGAAGAGATGTTCATTACTCATACATGGTTCAAGGGACACCCAGCGTGAGCTGTGGATTCAACCACCTCCTCTCAAGGAGGAGCATCATCTCAGCAGTGCACAGATGCTTTATTGCTGGTTCAGGAGGACAGTAGTCCAAACCACACCCACCCTTCCTGCTCGCCAAATGAGGTTTCCTCATCTCTCTCTCAGTAATGAACTTCAGTCCACACGGCCTGCTGTTACCCAGACACACCAAGTTCACTGTCCGACGTAACTATGTAGTATGCAGCACCATTTCAGAATCTGCCATGTTCCAGGTGGCTGGAATAGCAGCAGTGATGAGTAGCAACTAAGGAGTGGGGGGAAAACATTGTCCTCTTGGGTTTTGCTTGTGTGTGTGTGTGTGTGTGTGTGTGTGTTTGTTTGTTTAGCTTTTTTGCTTGAAAAACCTCTTGGTAGTACCCTTGAAGAAAAAACCCTGCTGTTTGGAGCCGCCACATTCTGAGGTAACCTAACCTGGTGTGTGTCCAACTGCTCTTGGCAGCTTGTTTGCACAAGAATGGCAGCAGCTGCCACAGTTTATGTCAATGATCACTTTTTCCTTTATCCTTTTTTTCTTTGTAAAATAGAAGACTTTCAAAAGTGCCACAGGCCAAAAATAATATATATATATTTGTTGTTGTCATTGCTGAGTGAACCTGTTTGGTGTTTGAAACTGGTATTCCGTCCGTTTTGAAAAGGGGCCCAAAAACGTGGCAGCTTTGCCCCATGTAAACCGTGGAGAGAGAGAGACTGAGAGACAGACAGAGAATAGAAGGTTCCAGAAGAAGAAACCTCTCAAGTCACAACTGGGGAGCAGGTCCTGAGATTGGTAGCAGACTGTCTGGGTTCTGTGTTGTCCTTTCTCCGCACTGTTGTGCCTTGTGAGAGAAGAGCTGATTCGCTTCCACGTTGTGACACTGCTAAAGGTTTGCTCAAAGCAGCAGGGAATGACCGGAAAGCTGGGCTACTGCGGAGGTCCCCAGGATTCCACTCTGTTGTAGCCCGTTGCCGAGGAGGTAGTAATCTTGACATGCCAACTTTTGGAGAACCATTGTCAGGGCTGCCCCGAGGCTGCGATGCGGTATTAACCTGATAAGTACCAAGGGCAGCTGAACCAGCTAGGGTGCCCTGCAGGCTACGGGCTGCCTCTGCCTCTTTTGGAGCTGTGCCCTTTGTCTTTTGCAGATGGCTCATGACAGTGGGATGGACAGGGAGCTGAGGGAAGGGGGTGAGAAGAACGGCACCCCCATGAGTTCCAGTCTCAGAAGCTCCATGCTCAACAATGGAAGGCTGGCTGGTAGTGGTGACCTTTTTGCTACAGGATTCACAGCAGAGCTTGTTGTAACCAGGGATGGAGCAGTAGCGAGCCAGGACTTCCATCTGGCAGAATATGGACTTGTCTCCGAGGCAAGGCTCCTCTACAGCAAGAAAAGTCACAAAGAAATGTTTTTAAGTGGACGTGTAAGGATCTGCACCTACCAGTTTAGCCAACAATTACCATGGCGACCAGGATATCAAATCACTACATAGAAATGGTATGTAAACGATCACACTACAGTGCTGTGAGAATACCATCCCATACTGTGAGCTACACGTGTGCAGTCACATCCAAACCAACTCAATCTAGCCTTCATCGCTCACACTATTGCTATAGGACAGTGTGGCTCTTTTAAAATAAGCAACAGTATAGATAAGTGATGTCAGAAACAGAATGGGCAAGAGAGAGTGATAGAGAAAGAAATGCATGGAGACGGAGAGTCACATTTGCAATAGTCACATTTGAATTGGGATTCCATGACTGTAAGCTGCTCGCCAATAAAAGGTGTCATATGTGGGGTAGTCAATATAAGGCATGTAGTGCAGGACACCGACCATTCATGGGGGGATGGGTACAGTAGCCCCCCTCCAGTGTCAGTGTTACAATCCTGGCTACAGATGACAATTTCACTTGGGAGCTGGAAATGTGGGGCTATGTATCACTCTAGTTCCCCACCACCACTGATCCAGTCATCCCCAGCTCCAGTAATACATATATGCAGGATCAAGAACTCTGTTCTTCATGTTTGTAAAGAGAAACATAATCATAACATTAGAAAGAACTAATTTGGCAATGAGGTTTTAAAATGTGAAATTATACATGTCCAGAGATAACTGCTGTACTGCATTCTTTACTATTTACAGGAGATAAGGTGCATAAAGGCATGTACCCAAATGGCATTAGGCCTATGGATATGTCAGCAACTGCAGAATGTCAGCATGGGACCCTAAGGTGAGAAGACAGAGAGAGGAATGTACAAGTCAGTGAGATACAAGCATGGAAGACAGCTTAAAAGATAGACAGACAACTAGACAGGTGTACCTACCAAGCAACTGATGGGTCATTCTGCAAAAGAAGCACTCAGTAGTGCAGAACAGCACAAAAACTCCTGCAGATAACTCAACAAACACTAGATGGCATCTAAATCCATGAAATTCTTGATCTGGCAACATGGCTTTGTTTTTTTTTTTTTAATGAGCTTTATAACTTCTGGAAGGATATCAGACCCAACGTGGTTTTGTATTAAGGCCATGCATCTGAGGGTCAGGGCAAATCCAAGATTTTCCACATTACTAATTTTATTATGAGGATTTGTCTGTTTGTGCAAAATAAGCACTCTTTTGGAGGAACAGTCTGATCTTATGTAAATGATAAGCACTCTAGAATAGCTCAGGCTATATCCACATTAGAAAGAGCGGCAACAAGAGGAGCACGCTGTGCTTATTTTACGAATGTCAATTTGTAGCTGTTAACTTTTCCTGCAAGTTATTTTTCTTTTATCATTTTTGTTTACAGCAAGCCAATCAAGCCAAATACGGCCCACCAGCCCCATTAGGGCTCAATACATTTCCTGCATTTGCTGATGAAATTGCATTTGGCTCAGAGGGCCACTAGTAAAACCTAGTACACACACACACACACACACACACACACACACAGCGTCTGTATTGGAATGTAATGGTTTTCATGAATCATTAATGATTCAGCATTAATATATTTATCTAATTATGTAACCTAGTAAGGGACAATGCAGATTTTTTTTCCAGTTATCCAAGAGAAGGCTCAAAATAAGGGGAAGTCCTAGCAGATCCATGTTCTTAGACTGATGGTTAACCACCCAACCAGGACTCAAAGCAGTGCTGCAGGCAGTTTTCTCCCCTGAAAAAGGCCCACCTGCTACCCATGCAGTAAGTGTAAAAAGTCAATTGGCATGACTGGACCACTGGACAATACGTCTAATATTGTATGAGCAGACTCTCTCCTGATGCATATAATAATGTAATTACCCCCTCCCCCCCCCACATTGTGAGGAAACAGATGATTCAAAATGCAAAATTCAGAAACAGAAGTGCACCTACTTGATGATATCTTGCTAACAGGATTTTTGGCACTCTCCCGGGGCACCCATTGTATCTTAGGGGTCACGTGGTCACTGGTATCTGAATTCACGGTGGCACTTGGTAGCTTTTCTAGGGGGAAAAATGAGGTGTCTGGAATCTGGATCACAATCATCTGTCAAACAGCTTGAGGTAGAGTTCTGAAAATTATTCCCACCATTCCTGAGGTTGGCGATATGGAATAAGAAGGTTTCAAGAGTTTCACACAGTAGATTGCTGCTCTCAAAACACTTAATCCATGCACGTGTCACTAGGAGATGAGTTGGCCAGCAACAGCAGAATGACTTCAGAAGACCAGATAAATTCAAGAAAGAATATCACCACCAGCATTTGGTTCCTGGATGTATAGGCATGCATTAGTGGTTCCCAAACTGTGAGCCGTGGCTCTCTGGGGAACTGAAGAAGCCAGCTAAGGGAACCATGGAAAAAACCCACCACGCTATACAACATATCAGATTGTAGCCCTATGGGGAGCCACAGCCAATGGCCAATGGCCAGTAGGTCAAGGGAGCCCCCAGTCAAAAAAGTCTGGGAACCACTGGCATACGTTATCTTAAAAGGAATATTTACAGTATCAGAACTTGGGAACTAATGGGGGGAATGTAATATTCTTTTACTACACATGTAATACATATGTGCTTTAAACTAAAATGTGCACAATGGGAACCAATAAGCTAGAAAGCTAACGTGGTCTACATCAGTGCTACCTCATGAACTCTTCCTTCTAACATGCCGTCCCGGAATCTTTGTCAGTCTTGTGCTTCTGCTTGTGGCATCATGACATTCATGCATATCCATGGACACCACATTATATAGCAGCCGTTATATTAAAAGTGTGCATTGGCACACATTTTTTGGGCATTCCTAGTGTAAAACCAGCTTTGCTCACCTAGGCATGCTGCCATTTTGCAAGCTTGTATGGTCTCTGGCTTCTCACCATCACACTGACCAATGCTGTTGTCGCTGGACTTGCACACCACCTGGCGCTGCTGGATGCCTTCCCCACAGCTGACAGAGCACTGCCGCAAAGGAGCAAGAAAAACAGGACCAAGTTCAAGGGTGTGGAAGGAAGAAAGGATGGAGCTATTAAAAGGCACAAAAGGGTGAAGAGACATGCTAAAATGTCAGCCATGCTAAAAGTAGCTACTTGGGAGAGCCATCTTACCTGAGACCAGGCCCCTGTCCTCCATTGGGCAGGACATGGGACACGGCTACAGGGCCGACGGGCGTCTGGTTTGTCTCCTGTGCAGTATTTTGTGTGCACAGTCCGATTTGTGCCATTCTGTAGGTGCTGAATGCATTGCACCACTCTGATCTGGACTCCCAGCTTCCCACAAGACTTGCTGCAGGCTCCCCATTCCTCTGCCCCCCAACTGCAGAGAGAATCAGAAAACCTTGCCGCGTTAGCTTGGTAACAGGAAGAAACTGATTAGCTTCATTTTTACTAAGGCGGTAAACCTATACCTGACTCACTTCAGGCTGTAGGGAAGGGGGCTCATATGATAGAATGTTTCCCCCATTCACAATTACATAAAACTAAAAGATGGGAGAAAGGATTCTAGCCTAGATTTCTTCCTAGCACTTTTTTGATATGGAGGTTCATTCAGTCATGGAAGTCCCAATCTCCTTTCTGAAGTGGCACATCCCAAACACAAATTTATTGCCTCAGTGAGATGCAGCCATCTTGTTTGCAAGATGGAGGTGGGGATAAGCAGCAAGGTGGCCAAATTTGCGGATGACACTAAACTTTTCCAGGTGGCAAAGACCAGAAGGGATTGTGAAGACTTCCAGAAGGCTCTCTCCAAACTGGGGCAATGGCAGTAAAATGGTAGCTGCATTTCAATGTAATGCTCAGCGTCGGCTTGAGCTTCAGCACCAACATGGGGGTGCTGCTCGGTGCTGGTGTTCCGCCGACGCAAGGGGCATGCTTGGATTGCGCTGTGAAAGTATTGACACAGTTGCAATGGCAGTAAAGAAGGTCAATTCCATGCCTTCATTAAAAAAGGGATTGAGAATAAAACTGCCAATTATTATGCCATTGTACAAATCAATGGCAAGATCACACCTGGAGTGGTGTCTCAGTTCTAATTAACTCATCTCAAATAGGATACAGTGGAACTAGAAAAGGTTCAGAGCGCATCCTGGTGAGCAAACACTAAGCAGCAGCAGCCAGGCAACAGTGGCCTCCATGGGAGCCCCAGTACCACTACGTAGGCATGAGGATGGGCAGAATAGGGCAGGGATGTGGATTTGGTTATTGGCAGTAGCAGCTCTGTAGATATCCTATCCCCCTTCCTGGCCTCAATCCACCTATCCTATGACTCAGACTTGTGTCAGCAAAATTGCCCGTCAGGATAGCAGAGGCTTACCCCAGGACAAGGGAGCAAATTTTCCCTTACCTGGAGGAGACACCTGTGACTGTGTGTCCCCCACAGGATGCAGTTGTGTGCCAGATGAAGGGGAGTGGCAACAAGACACAAACACCTTGTGTGCTCCTTGAGGTATCTGATGGGCCATACAGGAAGCTTGACTAGAAGGGCCTTTGGGGCTCTTCTTATGTTTTTATGAGCTCCAGTGGCATGGCTGCATTGTTGAGGGGGATGTTTTGGTAGGAGTGGGCTGTAAATACTGGATCACAATGGGGAAAAATTGAAAAAAAATATTTTAAAAGAAAATGCTAATCTTCAAATATCTTCACTTGAAAAACTAAGATAATGTTTGAACGGCAGATGTGGCACCACCAACCGTAAGGGCAGAGCAGCCTAAGTTTCCAATCTCAAACTTTTGCAACTGAAAAGAGCTGAAATCGGATGTGATGTAAAGGGGAGAATACTCACACTGGCTGAGAGCACTCCTGCGTGTTGCATCTCCTGCGAATGGGCTTTGGCTTCTTGCCATTGTCACAGAAATTCCGATGCACCATTCGACTATCACTCTTCCTTCGACAGCCATACTTAGTGTACTGGATTCCTGAAAGAAAGAAAAAATAGCTAAACTAAAACTCAGCTGTGAAAGAACAATATGACTAACTAGCCCACATTTCTCAGATGAAAAAACTGAAGGAAAAGGCACCATTTTCATACAGTATGAGAAAACAGAATTTATTTATAGGCTCTATACATAATGTGAGTAGCCACCTGTAGTATCCACATTCTACAAATCAACTATATATAGTACATATTGGCCATAGCTGAGGAAAAAAAATCATTTGGATGGCATATCCAGCCCTGTATGAGCAGTGATGGAGAACCTATGACACGTGTGTCAAAGATGACACGCCACAACATTTTGGGTGAAATGTCAGCATCCACCAATACCCAACAATGGGCAGCGCAATCCTAGCACACCCCTTGTGTCGACGCGACATCATCGCATCAACACAAGGGGTGGAGCGCTGGCACGCGGGTGCCAAGCAGCACCCCCGCATCGGTGCTGCATCTCTGAAGCCGACGCTGCTTGACCGAAGACGGTTGGCGCAAGGGATTCTCCGTCCCATTTCGGGACGGGGATTGGTGGAAGAGGGGAGGCGGGACTTGGGCAGGCTTGGGAGGTGGCCGTACGGCCACTTCCTAAGCCCATCACTGAGGCCGCGCAGCCCCGATTTGGGTCGTGTGGTCTCCTTGGATCTATGCCCGCTCTATAGCGCACGCTCCCTTGCCGCAGGGAGGTTCCAGCCTGTCCTGAACAGTGTTGGATTTAGCATTGGCCGGCCGGCGTTGCTAATCGAGCGCTGTTCAGGATTGCGTCCTGAGTTTGTTTTTGTAATGAATTGATTTTTTGTAATGGTTTGATGTTTCTTTATATAATGCATAGCCCCCCACATTTTAACTAAATGAATATGTAAATAATTGTTTCTCTGGGGTGGGGAGTGAAATGCCAGAAGAATCAAGTTAGGCATTTTTGTCTCGGCAAACCAAAAAGGATTCTCATTACTGAGCTAAGATCTCACTGTATGGTCTAAAAATCAAGTTAAACAGATTACGATCTCAATGACAAAGCTGCAGCAGAAGATTTGCAGATTCAAATCTTTTAAAGCAAGCTTCCATTTATTCCTGGTGAACTAAATTCCACCAAGTGAAATATTTTCTCCTTGGAAAACAGAAGGTATCAATGCAGCTTTATCTTTTCTCCTGTCCGTTTCCATTTCCACTTTTGCTTCTTGCTAAGTTGCATCATAAGGTACTGTTAGTTATTGTATTATACAGACAGAAGAGCTCTACAGAAATAGGCTGTTTAACATTGGCTCCAAAATACTAGACAGAACAACTTGTGCTTCTGAGCTTTCAGTTTCAGCACAGCCTAAGAATTGCTCATATAAGCACTTCACTGATACATTTTCAGCCCAGTCCTATTCAGCTAAGCCACCAATGGAATGCTCATTCTACTGGCAGAGATTGCTGCAAAGCAGCTGTGAAGTGTGTTCTGGCAACGCATTGAGTAGTGCATTGCCCAAGCACCAGCAGGAAGACCAGTGCTTGCCGCCAGACCCAGAATGACCTGTTGAGGCAGGTAAGATGGCAGGGGAGGAGGTGGGGAGGCTATGGGAGGGGAGGATCTGGCAGTGATGGTGTGTTGTGGAGCCTATCCCCTCCGGCAGCAACCTCCCCATTCTCTCTCCTCAGATTTGTGCCAATGAAATCACCGGTGCAGGTCCAAGGAGACACATTGTTGGGCTTGAGGTTATGGAGGGGAAAGGAGATTTAAATCCCCTTCCCCCCCCCCGAAGCCTCCCACACCACCCCTGTTGGATACAGTGCATGCCTTTTCAGTGTGGCTGTACCAGCGGTGGGAAGAAAGGATAAGAGTCAGGGTGCAATCTTAACCTGGAGTATGGCCGGCACAGTTAGGCCAGCAAAGTTTGGCCTGCACAACGGACACCATAACGTATGTTTGGACCACTCTCTGAGTCAGAGAAGCCAGCACGCAGACGTGCGCCATCCTCCCTGATTCCATGAGTGGTCCAAATGTGCTTGACGGTGTCCCTTGTGCAGGCCAAACTTTGCTGCACTATCTATGCCGGCCTAACTCGTGGTTAGGATTGCACTCTAAGCTACCTATTTTTTAAAAAAAATTATACCCCATCTTTCCCTTGACAGTGTAAATGCCCAAGGGGGCTTACCAAATTTTCATAAAACAACTAAGTAACAATTAAAACACACAATATGTAAAAACAATTTACATATTGTTTACATGTAGGTCTGGTATCACATTAGTTAATAAATACCCCAAATTAACTGCAAATTGAGTAAAAAGGCACCTTTTAAAATGGTGCCTTCTTGTACTTAGCAAAGAAACTATCCCTTTTTGCATCATCATTTTCCAGGGGCAGTTGCTGGCATCTCCTCTGCATCTTCCTTGAGATTCTGAGCCTTTAGGGACAGAGTACCATCTCTAGATTTATTCTGATATTGAAACTGCTTTGTAAAAAACTTTTTGTTGAAGTTTATAAATATTCTTTATTAATATCAGCTCTTCACTGCTACAGAAAAACAAAAAGACTGGGAAAATATTTTATATCACATACACAATGCAAAAAAACGAATGCCATTTGGTACGTGGGCCACTCTTTGGTATGTGGGCCGCTCAGGCAAGAAGCACCACCTTGAGTACTCCTGAGAAATTTTAAAATAAATATGTCAATAAATGGGGTGTAAACTAGCGGAACAGTTTCTCAGCAGTTTGAGGCTTTTCATCTACGGTGGTTGTCTGGGAACTTTTAAGGCAGTACAGCAAGCACTTGTAAATGCCCCCGGCTACCATGTAAGTCTTCAGACTAAGACATTTATTCTTTCATGGTTTAATGCAGACTCTCAGACTTGTACACAGAGTTTCGGGTCTAACTAGTTTTCTTCTAGCGTCTCCACTTCCCTCAAAGAGTAGAGTAACCCCCCTGTCTGCCTCAAGCAGATAAAAATCTGGGATTCCACTTGAAAGGCATGTTTGGGTGACTACTGTGAGCTGAATTACTCAGAAGTAAACACTGCTGCCTGCCATTTTTTCAGAAAAACTGAACACACAAAAAAGCAGAAAACTGGTACAAAAACAGCAACACCTTTATAGCGTACTCCTTTCTAGTACCAAAGCACATCTTGGGATGCACCAACTGTTCCCAGGACGTGCCTCTGAAAATACACCTTATGTAGATACTGTACAGTGTACACCATTAGGACAACAACAACAACAACTGAATCAGCAAGTTCTGACTTGGCTTTTCAAAAGCTGCTGCTTAAATGCTCCAGGTATAAGCTTGCACTGGATTCACTCTATATTTACTATTTCATTTGGTTCCAAAACATTTGGTTCCTATCTAAAGTTTGATCTCAATTTTTTGAAGAGAGCTCTAGTGCCTTATAAATACAAAAAAATATCAACAGCCTTTTTACTTCTTGGCAAGAGCAATGAAGACTGCAATCCTATGCACGCTCACCTGGCAGTAAGCTCCATTGATTACATTGACACGTTTCTGGGTATACACATATAGGAGTGGGCTGCGTGGCACTACAAGGAAGCACTAAGTCACTAAGGACCTGCCTGGCCCAGGACCATTGCCATGAAATGCATCTTGTCAGATCTATTATGCCATGCACAGATTCAACACCATGAGCAGTGGCATTGCCTACTCAAGGAACTTCCTACATGTGTTGTTTTGCAGAACAACAGCTCATAGGACTGGGCTGCAGATGGAGCAGACCGTAAGGCTCAGAAAGTAAGGGCAGTTAACTTGCTCTGGGGCTATCGCAATTTACTTTATAGTGTACTGTGATGCAGTTAGAACTAGGCAAAATACCATCTTGTTTAAAGCAGACTCATTTGGCTGGGCCGCCTTCACTGAAGCTAAACCAAATAATCATTCCTAAATTGAAACAAGTTCACCAAAGTTTGCAACGCTGTGGGAAAGGCAGTTAAAACAAATAAAACCTGAAGAAAATCTGCAATGGAAAGACAAGAGGAACAGCAAGGACACTCCTGTTTTCCTCAATACCCAAAACCAAGTTACTAAGGCCTGGTTTCATACACGTTCATCATATGATGACTGCAGCATCAAGTGATGACTGTACACATGCATGAATCACTGCAAATGCACCTTTCACATAAGCTCAAATACATTATTTTTCAACAAAGCCACATCATCCATTGAGCTAAGCACCACCAAAGGCTGAGCAATCACATGATATGCAAGTGTGAACTGGCCCTGGGTGTATTCTCCACACATAGGAAGAACTTCCAAGACATAAACAGGAAGTGTAAAACTAAAAATACCTCCTCCGCATGCTTTCGAACACTGAGACCAGCTCTTAAGAGCCCACTCATAGGTGTCCATTTCTTCCAGGAGGACATTATTGTTTCCAATGATGGGAAGGAGATCTTCATGTATGATATACTTATACATCAAACTGCTTTTGGAATCATCTTCTTGTGGGATAACCTAGTATCAGAAAAAAGACAGAAGCTGCAATGAGGAGACATTCTGTCTACTACCCACACAGAATCTGAACACGCTCAGACACAGACAGACACAGTCACATAAATTTCACCAGGTTATGTCCACCATAAGAACATAAGAAGAGTTCCTCTGGTTCAGAACAAAGGCCCATCTAGTCCAGCTTCCTGTATCTCACAGTGGCTCACTAGGTGACTCTGAGAGCACACAATAGCTGCATCCCGTTGCCGCTCCATTACATCTGGCATGTCAGCCTATTTCTAAAACCAGAAGGTTGCACATGGCATGTAATCTGTGATGGATTTTTCCTCCATAAATCTGTACAATCTCCCTTTAAAGGCATCAAGGCCAGACAGCATCACCACATCCTGTGGCAAGCAGTTCCACAGATTAATTCCATGCTGGGTAAAAAAAACATTTTCTTTTGACTGTTCTAACTCTCCTGCCACACAATTTTAGTGGATGTCCCCTGATTCTGGTGTTGCATGAGAAGGGAAGAACATCACACTATCCATCTCATGCATGATTTTATACATCTCAATCATATCCCCCCTCAGATGCCCTCTTTCTAGACCGAAGAGCCCCAAATGCTACAGCCTTTCCTCATGAGGAAGGTGCACAGCTGACCAATCATTTTGGTCACTCTCTTTTGTACCTTTTCCAAATCCAGGTCCTTCCTAGAAGGATATAGCCAAAAAGCAGTTTTGAAAAGAAGAGCCTAAATTTGAAATCTGCCTCATAAGTTCTTATAAAAACATTTGTGGGCCAGTGAGGGAAGGAAATGAGATACCTACATTTCACCCTATGTCTAGCTATTCCCCTCTCGGCTTCTCTTTGGTAAAACTGAAATACTTTGCATGGATTTTGCATACAATAATTGTATGAAGTGCAGTTAAAGTGTATCTATCAAGGATAACATGCATGTAAAATTCAAAAACTCATCAGAACATATGAAGGGAACAGTGTTGCTTCTCATATATTTCTGTGTATGTGCACGTGCACAAGCTCACCTATTACACATCTCCAGGACTCACCAGAACACTGATAGCTTCATGCAGGGGGCCACTAGTTTTCAAGCTTTCCTTGCCATTCTCAGTGGCGTACTCCCATTCCAAGCCCATCTCTATAAAGGCATTGTTCTTGATAACTTTGACCTTGGGATTCAGAATGAAGTTGCCAGAGGCTTGGTTCTTAACAGCTGGGGGGAAAGGTTCATAGGATAATTATTACTCATCAAGGGCTTGGACATACAGCAGGTAAAGCAATACAAAGAGGGTTTGGGCACAGGCAATCAATGAGTAAAATGACGAAGGGCCCAATACTAACCAACTTTTCAGAGCTAATGCAGCCAGAAGACAGCCACAAGTCTGTGGAGGCCTCTGTGACTACCTTCTCATTGCAGGATGCAGCTCACACCCCATGGGTACAGCTGCATTGGGGCTGGAAAGTTAGTTAGGATTCTGCTGTCTGTTAGAAACTAAACCAAGTGTGGGACTGTGCAAATGTAATGTCTAAATTTTTTTTTGTATAGCTAAAGAACACAATAAACATGTTCCTACGTTAACAGTGTCTCTGAAATCACTCCTTTACTTTCCCCCAGATAACAGAATGGTTGTCATTCATGCCTATGGGGACAAGTAAAGTGTTGTGCTTTGAGGAAATGCTGCTGTGATAGCAAAACCTGCCCTTCTGATGGCCGAGCTCACACAGAGATCAACCCTCCACACACATGTTTCCCACCCAGCCATTAGGATGATGGATGTTTTGTTAAAAATTGTATTCTTTCCAAGTTTGAATCTTGCCAATGTTTTGTCTTCTTCTATTTCACAAATGAAAAACTATACCCCTAATTCCCTCCCCTTCACTTCTCTGTCGTTTCAGGGGACTTCTGGTTTAAATTTCAACTTGGTTTTCATTTCCTTTAAGGTATTTGCTTAGCTTGTTTTGTACCACTGACATACCAATTCAAGCCTGGTATTTCAAGTCATCCTCAGAATTAATACAGCTTCTGAGCGGAAAGAAAACATACACACATACACTCCCCCACCCTCTCTCCTACCAACACGAGAGATTTGACTTCAAGTCTGGGCCTCTTCAAGTTTGTACAGTACAGCACAGAGAGGAGCATTATATAATCACCAATAAAGGATCCCAGCTTCAGCTGTACTTGCCAATTCCACTAGAAATCTAAAATTTTACAGATAGCAGGAGGTGTAAGAGGGACAGAAGACACTGCTTTATATAGTCGTGCCTTGGCATCTGCGTGGGTTCTGTTCCCATCTCTGTGGATGCTAAAACCCTGTGGATGATAAAATCCATGGGTCAGGCACCCAGACCCTCCGAATGCAACTGGAGCTGTGCTCTGGTTGCATCTGGAGGGTGAACTGAGGGCTAGGGGTGGAGGGCGCATGGCCTCCCAGACTCTCAGAATGCCTTCTAAAGGCATTTCAACCTATATTTCTGGCTATTTCTGGCTTGTGGGGGCAAAACCAGAAGTGATATTTTTATGCCTTTAGAAGGCATTCTGAGCCTCCGGGAAGCTTTCTAAAGGCATAAAAACCTCATTTTCAGATTCCCCCAAATGGTTTTCTGCACCCTCCAGATGTGACTGGAGCTCAGCTCTGGTCTCGTTTGGAGGGCCCAGGTTGGCACCCCCCC
>JAJKFI010000081.1:4694982-4712050 GCA_029204185.1 Lerista edwardsae | reverse complement strand
CTCTCTCTCTCTCTCTCTCTCTCTCTCTCTCTCTCTCTCTCTCTCTCGTTTCCCCTCCAGCTCCACCCCCCAGAAAGGGGATGAATGTCCTTTTCCAACCAGCCCCTTTGAACGGCCAGGCTCGCTGATTGTAACCGCAATTGGCAGATGCCCCTTTCATCTCTCACTGAGGAGATCAAACATGCCAATATGCATTAGCAAAGCTAATGGAGACAGAGAGGAGACAAGGTTTTCCCATCACATGCCAGCCAGCAACTCCCTACTTACAGCTTACACAAACAAGACAGGGAGAGAGACAAATCTTAAATGCGCAGATAAAACGAGCCCAAGTCTCCCGCTCCCACTTTCCTCTGTCTGCACAGTTTCACCTTCTGTCATCACGGAGTCCCTATTCTGAACAGCAGCACTTTTCTTTCACGACTCCACTGTGATTTGAACACCAGAGCTACATTTCCAGTACAGTTAAGTGCACTTTTTTTGGGGGGGGGGGTAGCATTCCAACATGCACGCGCACCCTGCCTCCAGAGTTTGTGGTGGCTAGAGACTGATCACCAATTACAGTAAACACCCAAAATCTGGCTGATAATTCAAGATGAATTTTGTGGATTCAGCAACAGCCTCACCAACTGAATCCCCAGTCAGGCACACCTTCGCTTTTCCACCGCACGATGACCCAAGCCTAGCATCCTGGCCAGCAAGCGGACATAACGCAGGGCCATTTGGAGGAGACGTCAGCCCCTCCAGGGAAACACCTGGCAAATCCCTAGGCACACAAGCACGCCATCCTCCACACTCTCCTCTGGCATTCAGCAGGTCAAATACAATGTAGAAGTTGCCAGCTGCTGACCCACAGGCCAACAGATTATTGGCAAGGTTGAAGTTATTGGTCTTGCATTTATAGTTCGCCTTGCATCGAGCCGGGATATGCGGTTTTTCCTTAGTTACCTGCTTGTATCTTTCTCAAGATGAAGCTCTTTTTAAATAAAAAAAGTGACACTTACCTACAAGTTGCTCAGATTGTTATTTATGCGATAGACATATACATTTAAGAAACAGGGCTTCTCCCCCCCCCCCGCCATTCTGAAGTTGTAATTCAACCCACAGCTAGAGGGAGGGCTGGCATGCCCTAAGAGAAGAGCATCTCCTGTGACTGCCTCCATTATTTTGGCTTTTAAGTACCTTATACTTCCTGCTTTTGTAGTACCTTTCACAAGTTTGATGCATGATCTGCATGTCCTGCCATGCAGGACAATGTATTTGCATGCATGAATCTGCAAATCTGAAATTTAACCCCTGCCCCTAGATAAGCAAATAAAAACAAATTTGTTTCCTCTAATCTTGCGGAAACTTTGAAACGTCTGGCACCCCAGGGGACTGCTGGGGTCACCTGCCCCTCAAACCGGACCTGGGGACCTGGTCAGCAGTTTTGTTGTGGAGCTCCTATTGTCCAGGTCAAGCGCATTCTTCCTGATACAATGGCCTTGCTTGTGAAAAGAAACTTTGGGGCCAGCAAGTCTTTAGAAAGCCACTGTTTCAGAGAGAGAGAGAGAGAGAGAGAGAGAGAGAGAGAGAGAGAGAGAACGAACTTGTGTTAAGACCTGCCTTTAGAGGAAACGAATGGCGGTTTTCTCCTGGGGAAAGGGTATTTCTGTGTACACCTCACTAAAGGGAAGCATTCAGCATTGATTTTTGTTCATGTACACTACACATTCTGTGACCTTTCAGATGAAAACACCAAAGGGCTGGAGAATGTAAGGGTGGGAGACTGAAATTTGCCTAAGAACATGCAGCTTTTAAAAGAGAGAAAGAGTCTCGGTGGGCGAACATTAACACTATACATTTGAGAAAACTTGGCACCACAACCCCTTTTTTTGTAAGCTCATGTAAGCTATTGCTGGCAAAATTTACGACTCCCCCTTCACCTCCACCCCCCTTGCTGCATCATCAGGATATCCAAGAAAGAGCAGAAGGGATTTTGTTTCTTCTCCCATCCCACACCTAACACTTAAATTACAGAGGAGAAAATGGGAACAGTGCGGAACGCTGTTTCCTTGGCTCTGGTCTCTTTGGCTAAAAGGAAAAAGAGGAAGCTTTTAAGTGCATTAAGGGGACCCAATTCCCCCCACCCTTGCCTTTGAAATTCAATTACTACCTGTGGTAACACTCCCATTTGTCATTTTTTAAATTAAAAAAATCCAAATGAACTACAGAGAACACGAACATTTACTGAATAAACAGACCACTTGGTGGGCTCAATATATCCAGAGAGCCTTTTTGGTAGGCCTCAACACACTACCCTAAACACACACACACACACACACACACACACACAGAGAGAGAGAGAGAGAGAGAGAGAGAGAGAGAGAGAGAGTGTCTTGGAAACTACAGCACTTCTATACATCCCTCTGACTCCAGGAAGCGGAGAAGGAAAATGATGAAGTGAAGCCCCTCCAGTGGTGACTCTGCTGCTGCCCTTACGGCCAAATTAGATGATGTGCGAAATGTGTGTCTGCCACAGAAAACAGCACATGTGGATTTACCTTCTCCTTCTCAACGTCTAGACGGAAGACTATAAGCATATCTTGATACTGCACCATTTGAAGTTTTCTCTGGGAGGGACAGTGCTGCTGCTGAGTGCAAGGAGGCCTCAGCCCACAGGAAGTAGTCAATCATGGGGTGTTATGAGGACACGGGCAAGTTCTCTTGAGCGGCAACGTATTCAGTGAAATCTAGCTTGGCCCTCATATGCCTGGCAAAAGCCACAAGGCTAGCAGCAGGATTCTGTGCCAGTTGGGAGTGCTACTTTGACCCAGTACAGATGTGCATCTTGGAATCCTAGACCAACCAGGGTCCCCAGACACATATACTTGGGTGTTATTGGTGGAAAGGCACAGATGGCTGAACAGGCCACACGTATGGAGCAGCCTCTTGCTTAAGAAACCAATTTAAAGTACAGGCATGCCCCGGAATCCACTGGGGTTCCGTTCTGGACCCCACCGTGGATCCCTGAAACTGTGGATACTGGGGACGCCTTTTTAAAGACAGGGGAACATCAGTGGGTTTGCTACAACAAGGTGAAAAAAAGATTTGTTGAACGTTCCCCTATCTTTTTAATAGGCGTCCCGATATCCATGGTATATGTAGATAACTGAAATCGTGGAGACCAAATCAGTGGATACCGGAGCATGCATGCCTATATTGTGCATGGCGAAGAGCAGACAGACAGTTCTACCAGCCAACAGCATTCCTGGCCACCTCTGTGTGTACAAAACTTGCAAAGGTCCGCATGGAGAGAGACCTTCCCCTGTTCAACCAACAGTGCTGGCTGCCTCTACAAAGTCTTCCACGTTACAGTGGGGTGACAGCAGCGCAGAAAGAGCTGATTGACTGTGGACGAAAAAGGGAGGAGGGCAAAGGCCCAATAAAAGGAAGGCCTCAGAAAGCCTTTTGTTTGGGGAAAAAGAAGGAGAAGCTTTCAAGGGGCTGCTTTGATACCTCATGAAAGAGAAAGGAGGGGGAGCGGGAACGAGACCCTCTGCCTCACTGGCAAATACGGTAATGGATTGCGGCTAATGCCCCTCATTTCCCCTCCATGACCTTATCCCTGGGGAGGGTGACCCAGCCCAGCCTTGAAGAGCTGCAGGACTTCCTGCCCTGTTTGTGTAGAGAGGTGCAAATGACCATGCAGTCTCAGAGCAAGATATTCATTTCTGACAGTGGCTGGGGGGGGGGGGGGATAGGGGTAATTGTCTTTTTGATAGACACATTTCATGGGCAAGCAAGTTCCAAGATAAACAATGAACACACACAGGCCCATGTGCGCATGCACATGTCTGTTTGTGTGTATGCACTTCTCACGATGCTCAGTACTTAAACAACATTTAGGGGGAGAAAAGGAAGATTTAAAACCAAAACTGAAAAGCATAAGTTAAGTGTATATGCTGCACTTTAAACCAGTGATAAACAAACGTTTAAATAAATAAACAAACTGAAGTTTGAGGCTGGGGACTCACCATCAATCCTACTCCTCCCAAGTCTTGGTCTTCCCCTGTCACTTCCCACCCCATGCCCCGTTTCCCCCCTACTATACCTCTTGTGTCTTCACAACAATCCTATGAGGTTTCCGCCTAAGCAGGCTGGCCTTAGGAGCTGCAGGGCAAGGCAGCAAGAAGAGGCTGTGCAGGATTCTGTCAAGGACTCAGTTTTGCTAAGGCATTACTATCATCATTGGACTGGAGCCAAGCTCCCTTTTGCACAGATCTTGAAAGGTTGCTGCAACCTCCAAAATGAGGGGTTGTGACCCCATTGGGGTCCTGACCCACAGGCCGAAGAACACTGCTTCATACCTGTATATATTTGAAGATCTGTACAGCACTGCAGAATCCAAGGAGTGTTAAGAGGTTCTCTCCACTGTACAGCACTTATTTTCTGTACTGGCATTTTGTACTGTACTGGCATTATTCATTGCACAGTGCAAACTAGCGTAAAATAGGTTACAAAAGTCAATAAATGAATAGCCTAAAGATACTTGTAAGGTTTGGTCCCACTTCCATATCTCTGCTTGAATTGCCAGCGAAATGCAGCCATGTCTGTTAGCCAGGGAGGCTGGTGTCCCTCCCCCACCAACCCGGGTTTATCTAGGAAAAACATTCTCTTCATACAGTTGCTGAGCTCTCTGCAGCAAAAGGGGAGGAAAGCAAAAGAGCATCAAAGTGGTAAGAGCTGATGAATCAGCTGTAATCGGTGAAAAATGCTCATAAATTCCATTCCCTTCTGTGTACAGTACGTCCATCTGACCAGACTGCATAGAGATTAATTCGCCAAGACACAGACAGTACAAAGCACAGTTTTGTGGAGAGCGCATGGTTGGAAACAATAGAGATGCGTGATCTGTTGGTGCATTTCTCACCAGCAGCATGGGGGAATCTTTCCCCCACCTCCATATGCATCACCAAAAAAACCCAGAATGTTGCTGGTAATTCAAAGCAGACAGCAAAGATGAGAGAGGGAGGACAAGAAAAGGGAAAGTTAGCAGTTGGGGTTACATACTATGCGAGCAGAGGGCTGGTAAATGCCAAAAAAAAAAAACTAGAACAGAAATACCTGTCAACATTCCCAGTCTTACAAATCGAGCCTTTGCTGTGTCTTTCCCTTCATGCAAACCCCTCAATATCTGACCAGGGACAACCCATCCATGAGGCTGACTGAAAGGCCACGTTGAATGGTGAGAGTTGGTACCCTGGTGTGTGTGTGTGGCTCCAGACCTCATGCCTGCTCACTGCCTCCCCCAGCCTGACACCTGTCCAGCTGACCCACTCTTTGGAGAGCACATGAGAGAGGAAGATGGATTGGGCTAGCCTACCTGCTGACACCACTGTCAAAAGTCATAGTGGCAGTGCCAGAAGAGAAGGCAAGGGCCAGTGCAGTCCAGTTTCTTCTTGGAGAGCCACAGGAAAGAGGACTGCTACCTCTTTACCTTCGCCTGATGGGTGGGAGGAGCCTCTTCTCTGCCAGAGCCCCCACCCCATGCAGTTCTGAAGACAGGTTGCATGGCAAGGAGGAAGAGCGGCAATGGTGGCAACAATGGGGGTGTGCATATGTTAATGTGCACAAGCATGGAATTGGGCTGCACTTCAAGTGCCAGTCCAAGTTTGGCCTGCCCTGCATGCAATCATGGTGCAACACTTTGTTCCCATGGGAAACAGGGCGGAGTGTGCCTGCCTTTTCCCATT
This sequence comes from Lerista edwardsae, assembly GCA_029204185.1. Taxonomy (NCBI): domain Eukaryota; kingdom Metazoa; phylum Chordata; class Lepidosauria; order Squamata; family Scincidae; genus Lerista; species Lerista edwardsae. Next base: position 4,706,318 of record JAJKFI010000081.1, on the reverse strand, counting down.
GTATTGATCACCGAGCTGAGATGTTGCCTTTTCCAGGAAGCGGACCTATGCTCCAGTGCTAGAAGGCAGACTGCAAACATTTCACGGTTTTAGGTCCTCCCCTGGTGATTTGAATGAGCAGCTTTCATTTCACTTCTGCTAGCCAAACCTGATACAGTTCCTTCAAAACATGAAGCAAGAAAAATGTAGGAATTCCTTACCTGGGAATATCCTATTCTGGGATGAGGAAAGGGGGGGCATTCTAGACCAATGGGAATGCCCCTTACTCCAGAAGGTAGGGTCGGATCACCGGATCTAGATTCCTCCGCAGTGGAAGGACATCCCAGTCCCCAGTCCAGACTGAAGAGCAGGAAACCGTTCGCCGCCATAGCCCTGGCGTTGAACTGGTGTGCGTCGAAGGAAGCATCCGCCGAGAAGGCTGCTGCCAGAGCGATCTTCTTGAGAGGACTTTTGGCCTTGCTGGAAAGGCTGGGGTCCAGCTTTGGAAGCTCTTCTGCCCAGACGTATGCGGCCCTCGCCATGACTGAATCGGCTGCAGCAGCTCTAAATGCATGTGAACAAGCTTGGAACTCGCGTCTCATCGCAGCTTCCACTCTTTTATCACATGAATCCCTTGGTCCTCCCTCTCCTTCCGAAGGAATCACAGCGGCTGAAGAGAGAGCCGCTACTGGAGCATCAACAGCTGGAATCTGGAATGAGTCCAAAACCTTTTCCGAAAGAGAGTAAAGCTTCTTGACCCATCCGGAGGAGTGCTTGCTTGTTGCCCGTCTTCCACTCAGCTTCTAGGGCCTGCTGGAAAGGTCCTGGAAACGGCATGGTGGAGGGCTTTGATGGTCCTTGAGAGAAAAAGCTATTGGACAAGGGGGCCTCCTGTTTCTCTGGGGGACACTCCACTTTGAGAGCCTTGGATGCCTTGACCAACATCCTGGGAAAGAGGTCTGCAGGGAACATGCGATCCACCCTGTTGTCTCGGGCCCCCTCCTCCCCAACCCCTGAAAGCTCACTGGACTCCCAATCCGATCCAGAAGAGCTCGAGGATGAGTCCAACTGAGACTCACTAGAAGAGGAAACCTCGCAGTGCTTCCTTTCCTTGTGATGTGGACGTGCAGGCTTGAGACCCTTTGGGGCCTTCCCCTTGGCTCGCCCTTTAGCCCGCTTTAGAGTCTCACCTTCCTGATGCAAAGAGGAGATATGCCCAGTGACCAGAAGGTGAGCAGGACTGGGGGACCTGTGACGTCACTTCCACTTGTCACACTTGGATTTCCCCCCTCTTTTTCCATTCCTTGGCCCCCAAGGTGAACCCCTGTTCGTAAATCACCTTCTTCATGGCCACTGACCATGTCAGTGACCTGGTTTTGACTCATAGGGCCCGCGGATGCCTGCACCGGAGTCCCCCCCCCCAACTCCTGGGTCTGGGCTGGGGCAGAGCCTCTCTCCCCCGCACTGTCCACCATTCCCGCTAACCTGTAGGACCAGACACGGGAAATCCAGAAAATGGCGGCTGCGTCCTCCTTTGCGCTCTGACAGGGCACGCCTCAGCTCCTCCCTAATGCAGAGCTAGGGACTACCCTGACTCCGCCACGACCTGCAGCTGGTCTGTTTGCTGCTTGAAGTTCTGCATTCTGGGCCCCAGGCCGCTTGGAACAACTCTCTTCCGTGTGCTAGCGGTGGTGGGAGGGTTTCCCGCTCCTCCGCAGCACGCGAGGTGGGCCTCTGCCTGGCCGGTGCCGAGGCAACGCGCGCGGCAATGGCCCAATCGGTCCACTCCTCCGCGGCGATAAGGCAGGCATATGGTCGTGTCGGGCGATCCCCAGACACCGCCTGGCACTCCCCCGCTGCTTGTCTCTGGCCGAGCAACTCCCGTTGCCTGCCGACCCGCCATCTGTTCTTTGCCTCAGGCAGGTCGACATGGCCTGACAAGCCCTCCCATCTCTCCACACGGAGGTCTCCCTGACTGGTGCGGCAAAAGACAGGGGAAATAGAGGTAAAGAGACAGAGATGGGGGAGAGAGATCACACAAAAGACAGAGAAGAGGAAAAAGGAAGGAAAAAAGGAGGAACCGATCCTAAAAGCACTTGAGCTCTGTGGAGCTCAACACTAAACGACCTTGTCCTCTAGAAGGCAGGGCCGGACTGAGGATGGGATGCCCTTCCACCAAGGGGAATCTAGATCTGGTGATTCGACCCTGCCTTCTGGAGTAAGGGGCATTCCCATTGGTCTAGAATGCCCCCCTTTTCTCTTCCCAGAGAATTAGGGTGTTACTCATGGCATGAACCTCACAAGTGGAGATGATCCCTTTACTGCAGGGAAGACTTTAGGGGCTCAATCTGAAATCAGGATTAAAATTTTCAGGTGTCCAGAGAATGCTTGCAAAATGAATTTCATTATTCCACATTATTTCTGGAGAGGGGAGGGCCTGCCCACCCCTAATTGTCATGCAGAAGCAAACTCACATTTATTTCCTTGTGCGATTGTTTCGTGCGCTTAGAAAGCAAATGCTGCAGATACACACATAGGGAGAAGAACCGATATCACACAAACTGACAACAGCTTTAGCTACTGAAAACTGTGGTGCCGAGACAGAGAGAGTGCAGTTTTTTCCTTCCAAATTAAAATTAGATGGCATCAAACCAGAGTGCCTCAGGAAGATTGGCAGGAGGCAACACACACAATAGTATTTGTGGGAATTCTGGAAAAAGCAGGCAAGGATAACAACGTGGGAGGTGCACAAGCAGAGAAAGTGTCAAGTGGACAGACCTGGAAATGTAGCCAAGGAGCAAGCAGAAAACGAGACTGATATTTGGAAGGGAGAATATGACAGGGTTGCAGGACAAGACAAAGAGGTGGAGAAGCCGAGATGTGTTGCATGGATGTGTTGACTTTAGTTAGCTAAACATAACTAACTAAAGAAAAGGTCATGAGGCCCCTCAGTCTCCTGTCTGATTCAATTCAAGACAGCAGCACTTTGAAGATTTCATCAAAATGTAGGTTCTACCTGTCATCTTGTCACTATCCTGGAGAGGATGTGACATTTTGATCTCCTTTTCATTTGGCACCTGATGTGCAGATGCCCTCCAAATCCATGGATCCACTATCTGTGGTTTCACTTATCCACGTATTGGCACTCATCACATTAACTTGGTTTTCCACCGGAAGCGATTGAAGCATGGGTGTTTCTTGTTAACAAAGGAACATTCTTGCTTAGCTGAAGAATGCGACGTGCAGGTAACCAGCGGTAGAGGGAGACTAACCAAATGTTAACAGGAAGCTGGACAGTTCTTGCTTCCTGTTAATGTTCTTCTGAGACTGAGGACTGAAGACCTGAAGAAGTCAGACACCATTGCTTCATCTAGTTAGTATGTCTGGCTTGCAATAGCTTTCAAAAGAGCTTTCAAAAGTTCTTTCTTCAAGATCCTTTTGGCTGATATTGCAAAGAACTGCACCTTGATTTCTTCCCCCGAACAGCCCACAGCCTCCATGCAGAGAAGGAGGTAGAATCTTGGACCCATCAGTAGCTCCCCGCTTCCAACAAGGGTCTCTTCAAAATGGGTCAGCTTGCAAAATAAGCTGCTGATCACGAGTAATTTTGTGCCTATCCCCAGCAGCTGAGACTGAGGGCTTGTAGCCAGAGCCTCTTAACAGCTTCCGGTCAACTGAAGTCACTTACTTCTGGCTTGCCTCTCCTTCAAGGAGGATGACTAAATAATGTTACCCAGAGACTAATGAACCAAAAAACAGCTGTTTTCCCTGGGAACGAGTCCTAATGGAATGCAATGGCCACAGATTTTCTTCCCTTTCAAAGCTGAACAGCATCGCATGACGCGACAGAAGGAAAAAAAGCTGTGTCTTAGGGACTGCAGTGGCTCTCCATGACAGCTGGGTGAATGGCTAGCTATGAATAACTGTTGAAACAAGAGGCAGAAATGTGGACTTGGGTAACGAAGACCAAAGTCCTTAAAATGCTGTTCCCATAGAGGTCACCACCCACTACTCCATTGGTGCACAAACGTTTTACACTGGGACCCATTTTTTTAGAATGGCACTTTGTCGGGACCCACCAGAAGTGATGTCATTAACTTGGAAGTGATGTTGTGGCAGGAAGTGACATCATCAAGCAGGAAGTGCTGTCATTGTGACATAATCAAACAACACTCTTGGAATGCAAACTGGTATCCTTGGACTGCAGCAACTGCACAACCATGAAACATCTCAGACAGAAAACATGTTTAGGACAAAAATATTATATTAAAGCACTGAACTAAAAACATTTTTAAAAACCCTCACTTGAAAATTCAACCTGTTAACACTCACAAAAGGAATATAGCAGGAGTAAGGTCTGCAGCTTCCAAGATGGCTGCTCCCAGCTTTCTGCAACCCACCTGATAGCAGGTCTCAATCCACCAAGTGGTTCCTTACCCACAGTTTGAGAAACACTGAACTACCCAGTGACAGTACAGACATACATACATAGTGTGGACTTCAAAGGTTTTGATGAATTTAATGATCTTTACAATTAATGTTATCATGATGACGCCACTGTAAATAGAGATCACCAGCACAGATAGGTAGTTTTAATGGAAAACAGTGTTGCCACGATACTGGTTTGCACTTAAGCACAAGTGCTGGATTGCAAATGAGAACCAAGGCACTTGGGTTCAGCTAAGGGTTCGTTGGACTCTTCGTATGCTCAACTGCCGATCTGAATGTAGGGACTGCAATTTCTTGGGCCCAGACAGAAAAATAACAGCTGTGAATATTTTTAAAATGGCAGTTAATAGGCAAAGCCTTACAAAACATCCAGCAAATTAAAGAGCTGCCACCACAAATCAATATGCTTTAAACTTCTCAGTGCGCTTCATGACCGTTAATGGGCCAATGCAAAGGCTTAGAAGCCAGGTCAACAATGTTGTGCCTGTCATACGTTTTATATATGCACAGAAGGCCCGCACTTGATTTAACCAACTGCAGATCAAAAATATATTCAGGGGAAACAATTCCATTCGGCCAAATCCAAGGGCTTGTCCTGAGGCGGTGCGGCCCCAATTCGGGTTTAGCAGGCACAGATCTGAGGAGCCCATTGGGGAGGCTGGGGCCTCCCCTCGTGCAAGGGCACAAACATGCCCTTGCTCCAGGGAGGTCCCAGGCTCCCCGCGAGCAGCGCTGGATACAGCACACGCCCCCCCGCCTGCCTGCTCCAGCGCTGCTTAGGACTGCGCTGTCAGTCACAGATGTGTCGCAATCAGCCCAGAGTTATTCAGCTTGTATCCCAACTCTGAACAGGGGAGAGTCCTTTAATGCCGTGGGGGTGGCTGGAAGAGAGGGAAGCACTAACCTACATGCAGCCTGGTCCATGCTATGCTGGTAGCACTACCTGGCCCTGAACAAGCTGCCAGCTCACTGGAGCGGAGAATGTTTGCTTTGCCGTTCGGACAAGCCCAGGACGGCTCCTTCAGCGCTGCCTCAGACCCTCCACATGTGCAATTTATGTCTTCAAAGTGCTCACGGCTGGCACTGGGAGAGCGCTTACCTCACGCATCCAGACGCTGAACGGCCTCTGCCAGGAGTCCTTTTTCCCCAGATGAAGGTACGCATTGAACAGGATGAGATAGATGTAGCGCTCCAAGTACTGCAGGCTCCTCAGCTGCAACGTCCGCCTCTCCTTCGCCTCCTTTGCCGTCTTCCCCTGAAAGCAGGAATTGACCGGTTTCAGTGCTGGCATCAAAAGGCAGACGGTCTTGCAAGTCTCAGGCCAGCAGACCTGCCTTTTCTCAAGGCAGCACTACAGAAATCAACACCCATCTAGCAGCCAAGGCCCCTTCTGTGCTGCGGGGGTAAACTCAGCAGCCACTCACCCCAATGGAGGAGCCCCCTCCCCTTTGTGAGGTCTGCACACTGCCTCCCTCCTCCGATTGGAAGGAAGCGGATCACCACGTTTCCAGCATGCACCATTGCTACTCGCTGGGAACCAGAAGTGACATGGATGAGGGGGACTGTGCCTTGTGCTCCCAGTAAGTGCAGGGAGAAGACAGGAGACAGGGTCGGGCCAGTGGGTGGGCTCCAAGTTGCCTCTCACTGCCCTCTTGGTGCTTCGTAAGAAGCAATCCCTGTAAGACGGGGAGAAGCAATCTGGGTCTGCGGTGGGTTTTTTCCAGTGGTGTCATTCAAATGATTTAGGAACAGGAACTCACTTTTGATTGGCACTTGTCGGGAACCCGGAACCAGCCACGGAGCCCGTTAGGATCCGGAACACCCGTTCTGGTCCATTCCCCCTGAATGACATCACTGGTTTTTTCCCCTGGAGAAGGGGGGGGGACTGCTGCAATCATAGTCCCTTTTAGCAAGCCAAAGGAGGACTGGAGCGCCCACCAAAGCAGGCTGGAGCGGAAAGGGCAACAGACAAGATGGACTGGCGCCTTGTCAGTTTGCTGTCTCTCCAAGGGTGCCACGACATATGACTGCTTTGGGTCGCTCCATGGTAAGGCCCTGATTCAAGGAATCATGAGCGAATGCCCGTCACACAGAGTTATACAAGCAGAACCTGTTTGCCCTGCCAGCCTTAGTTTTGCAAAAAGTCAAAATTGCAGCCCCTACACTTGGTTGGAATTGGGTCCCCCTTCCAAAGGACACATATGGAAAGCTCGGGAGCAGTGGCATACCCAGGAGGGCAAAGCATTAGGTCTTTCAGGTGCTGGAACTCACTGTGTAAAGCAGCCTGCCCCCCCCCCCCGCCTTCAGAACCATTCAGGACAGCAACTTGGAGGAGGCGCCTCTGCTTTGCTCTCGCATCTGTGAATGGCTCTGAAGGCGAGGGGCCACTTTACACGGCAAGTTCAGGCGCCTGGAAAACTTAGCTCTCCCCCCCCCGAATGCCACTGCTCAGGAGCCTGTCAAGCAAAGACGACAGCTTCATGGCCCTTCCCAGTGAGGCCAGCCCTACCAATCTGCAATGATGCTCTGTGTTAGTTCATGCTTGCCGCTTAGTATGCCCACGGGCGTCTGTGGGAGGAGGAGTTGATCACTGCTCCAAGTGATCCTTTCAACCCCCCTGAACGCACTGGCTCCATGTCCAGGCTGTGCATCCCAAGCAGAAGGTGATGGCAACATTCTCCACCCAGCCAGGCTTGTAGAGTAAGAGACCTGCACGTCTCGCCAGCAGCCTCCATGCAGGGGCTGCATCACGTCACCAAGAGGGCCCATAGCTCAGTGCTACGGCACATGGTTTACATGCCAAAGATTCCCAGATTTAGCCATTGGCACCTCCCGTTAACAATAACGTAGCAAGTGGCAAGAAAAACCTCTGCCTGAGGAATCTGGAGAGCAGCTGTCAGCCACAGCAGCCTGCACGGTGCTGGTGCTAGACGAAGCAATGGTCTGACTTGCTAGAAAGGCAGGCTTCATTGGAAACACCCTCTGGAGCCGCCCAGATTCGGCGTCACATGAAATGCCTCTCAGGCTGGAGAACCGTGGAAGGCAGCTAAAACAACACGAAACAGAACAAAACATTTCATCCTGGCAATCCAAGCGCTCATTAAATTGCGGCTTATGCTAAAGCTTTCCTCTTTTAACACACAGTCCCTCAAAATAGAAAGGAGCACTGTTATGCACACCTACTTTAATGTACACATGCACAAATGTGGGGGGGAAACGGCTGGGGAATAAATAGACAGTCTCTGAGATTCCAAGCTACAAACTGATGCACTATTTTATATAGTGCTTCTATTCCTGAAAGGGTTGTGGCAACCACGAATTAGGCCCCACTCCTATCTCCTGTCCCTGCCCTGACCTCAGCTGAGTCATGACCGAGGTAGACGCTTGAGGTGTATTTGGGTTCTTATTCATAGTTCCTGGAAGAGTGCAGACACAGCCCATCTTCCACTTCAGACTGATCTCTAAGTAACCACTTAACTATAAGTAGAAATTAGCAATTAGAGCTTCATAGAATAGAAACACAGAACTGAAAAAAGAACAGGAAGGACTTGGGGCAGTGTTTCTGAAACTGTGGGTTGGGATCAACCTGATGTCAGGTGGGTCCCAGAAAGCTGGAAACAGCAAGGAAGCTACTCTTGCTAGGTTCCTTTTGTGAGTGTTCAGTTTGAAAGTGAGGGGTCTCTGCAAATTTTGTTTTCAGTTCAGTGGTTTTACACAGTTGTATGCAATGTCCTAACCTTGCTTTCTGTCACAGGTATTTCATGGTTGTGCAATTGCTGCAGTCCATGAATGCCAGCTTGCATTCCAGGAGTGTCATCTGATGACGTTACACTGATGGCACTTCCTGCTTGATGATGGCACTTCTGGACATCACTTCCAGGTTAATGACACCACATTGAGTGGGTTCTGGCACAAGTGCCATTCTAAAAAAATGGGTTCTAGTCAGTGATGTCATGCACCCACTACGTACCACTACGCGAGTACCGGTTTCTAGAAGTTGAGCTGGCCTAAATCATTATTTGTTTGGCATTTGGACAAGTGCCAGTCAAAAGTGAGTACCGGTTTCTAAATCATTTGGATGACACCACTGGTTCTAGTGCTAAAAAAGTTTGAGAATACTGAGTTGGGGGCTTGAGAAAAAAATTGTGCAGTAAATTTCAGTACTTAGGAACAGAAGATTTGAGCTGACCATTTTGTAGTATTTAAGTGCAAGGGCCTTTTGTAATATTTAAGTGCACGTTTGTGGCCTGTTTGGTGACATTGCAAAGGTCTCACATACACTGCAGCTAGCTACTCCATTGTTTCTGAAAAATCTGATAGCAGAGACCAGTTTTATTCTGAATCAAAACTGAAAACACGTTTCACTCTTAAACTCAAAAGATTTACTTTTACTAGGTACAAGAATACAAGCTGCCCGCACTGCAAGAGACCTACCACCTGTATGTCTGCATGAGTCAGAGTTCTGGGTGTATCTCCTTTGAGAGATGGTAATTCTGTCAAGTTTCTGCATCTGGCGTGAGGGAACTACACCCAATGTACTGAGAATTACCCACTGACCCACCTCACTGGAAGTGGTTGGGAAAAGGCAAGGCCAACACGCTGAAGATCGCAGGCACACAACTTCTTTAGGGCAGAAAGTAAAGGCTCACGGTAGCCTTTAATTATTTAATTCCCCAAAAATGAATTTTTGGGGCATGCTAATTTTTGTGTGTGTGGCACGTTAGCAGCTTTCTAACAGTACAAACCAGCCCAATTGTGTTTAGTCAGTGCTACCTGCCAACATCGTTTCTTTCCAGTGCGGGTATTACAGTATTGAATAGACAATTACAACTATTGTCTACTACAATCGGTTGAGCAGACAACCCATTAAGTTCTCCATCGTGCTCATCATCACTACACTGTCAGGAAAAGTTATGAAGAATAGGATGGAATGGAAGTATAGACACCAAAGACTTTCAAAAGGTGCAATCGCCACCCCTACCACTAGAAGGCAAAATAAAGTAACTGAAACTACACTCAGCTGAAATTACACCCAGCAAGGAGTGGCTGTGAACTGTGGTTCATTGACAAGTGTATCTGTATGACGGTCAATGTATGAAGTGGGTCTGATTTCTACCAGTAAAACTGTAGCACTTAATTCATGCAGTTCAATGGAGTTTAAAAGGTAAAGGTTTCCCCACGACCGAATGGTCCCGTCGTGACCAACTGTAGGGGGCGGTGCTCATCTCCGTTTCTAAGCCTGTAGAGCCGGCATTTTGTCCGAGGACAAGCTTCCGTGGTCACGTGGGCAGCATGACTATACGCCATAGCGCATGGAACACCGTTACCTATTTATCTACTTGCATTTAGGTGCTTTCGAACTGCTAGGTTGGTAATAGAGTTTAGACTCGCCTAAACGTTCAAGTGTGACAGTGAACGAACCATGACAAGAAGTGGAAAATTCTGCCATGTTAATGATGCTTTGAATGGCAATATGATCTACATATGCATTTACAAGTGGTCACTAGTTTGCAAATATCAAGTTGTCAGGAAATCACCACCAAAGGCTATCCAGAAAGTTATTGGCTTTTGAATGCAAATAAACTGACCAATTTTAGATTCAGACTCTGCACAGCTGGAAAGCAGGCTCTACTGACAGCTACTCACACGAGCAATAACCCAGACTTTCAAAAGACATTTAGTTCTAATTAAACACATGTGCAACATATGTAATTTTAAAATATCAACCTTCAGCGGCAGCATGACAATGCAACAACTTGAAAGAGTCCACACCAGAACTATGTTGTGCTCCCTAACAATTAATGGATCTGTGGGAAAGTTGCCAGAAAATTATAACAAGGTATCAGGGGGAGAGAACATAAAATGCATTATTTGGGGCAATCTGATCTTGCTTTGTCTTTCCCTGCTTCAAGCATCTGCTGTCTCCTTCCTCCACTGAAGTCCCCATCTGCTTAATTTCTGTCTGGCTTTTAAATCACACATTTCAGCAATCTTGTAGAAAGCCATTTGCCGATTCACCTGTAGTAAGAATTGCCTCCAGACAATCAGGCAGAGAATTTTGTATAGACTTTATTGTTTTATTTTTGGGCATAAATGACTAATAGTTGTATGCAATGGCAGGATGCTAGTAAGAACATTTGTGGGCTAGTAATTTTTGTGGACACTCTTTGTTCAAAAGCACACAGATGGAGCCCAATCCTTCTCCCACCCAAAGCAGTCATGCCAAACAGGTATGAGCTAGATCAGGTGGAGGGGGAGGTGGATTAGGAGGCTTTGGAGGGGAAAAGAGAATTATTTCCCTGACCCCTCTTGTAAGCCTCTTGCACTGCAATGGCTCTCCTTGGACCTGCACCAATCTTGTAGCTGGCACAAGTCTGAAAAGAAAGGGGCAGGGAGGTTTGAAAAAAGGAGGAAGGATCCAGCACGCACCATTGCTCCTGGTTCCACCCTGTCCTGCCACCTGCCCACTTCCATTCCTCCCCACCCAGTTTTGCCTCTTCCTCATCAGCAGCTGAACATGTGGCAGCTCAATCCTATGCAGGAGTCTCCAAACCCCAGCCCAAGGGCCAATCTGGCCCTCCGGAAGATTTTTATCCGACCCTTGACAGGTGGTGGAGCTGGCCCACAGCGACCTACTGAGGGGGGATAAGCACACTGCAACCTCAGTATCCGCTAAGTTTCTGTTCCAGAGCCCCTCATGGATACCGCATGGATTTACCATTTAAATGCCCTTTTATATATGCAGCCCTCATGCCAAAACATTTGGAGACCCTGCTGTATACGACTGGACTGTGTTTTCCTTATCTCCTACATAACACCAGTTGCAAGCTAGTATCTCTCTCACTTTAGTCCAGTTCCTTACCAGCGCACTTACCATATCAAATCAAAAGAATTCAAACGAAAGCCCT
>JAJKFI010000081.1:4647189-4694582 GCA_029204185.1 Lerista edwardsae | reverse complement strand
AGGGCTTTCGTTTGAATTCTTTTGATTTGATATGGTAAGTGCGCTGGACTAATAAAGTAAGGTAAAGGTTTCCCCATGATCAAATGGTCTAGTCATGACCGACTGTAGGGGGCGGTGCTCATCTCCGTTTAGAAGCCTGTAGAGCCAGCTTTGGTCCTGAGGACAAGCTTCCATCGTCATGTGGCCAGTATGACTCTATGCCGTAGCGCACAGAACGCCGTTACCTTCCCACTGAAGTGACCCCTATTTATCTACTCGCATTTTTAGGTGCTTTCGAACTGCTAGGTTGGCAGGAGCTGGGACAAGCAATGGGAGCTCACTCAGTTGCACAGTCACAAACTCCCAACCTTCCAGTCAGAAAGCTCAGCAGCAGCAGTTTAACCCACTGCACCACCACGTCCCTTTATAATTTAATAAAGTATATCTGGTTAAATATGTTAAATTCTGAAGACACTTCTGGTCGAATCTGGGAGGTCGAGCAAGGCCCTCCAGCGCGTGTTAATATCCAGGCCAAGTCAAATCCACAGGTGCCAAACTCACAGATAAGGAGCGCCTGCAGTATATTTACACCATCAAATTGACTGATATGAACTAAAGTTCATTACACTATACTGTTTTAGCCACAGCAGGACCTCGGGTGAGATGGTCAGAATCAATATGGAACAATGCCCAGGGTGCTAATCAGTTCAATACATATGTAATTGGAAAGTTGCCAGTGATGTCCAACCCAAGCACATCTGACTTCAAAAGAGGGGAACCTCAAAAATAAAAGGAACTAGTAAAAAAGCAGAAAGTGAAAGCCAAGACAGTCAAATGACTCCAAAGTGCATGAAAGACATAGTTAAAATTACAGTAAAAAGTTTTCCCCACGATTGAATGGTCTGGTCGTGACCGACTGTAGGGGGCGGTGCTTATCTCCATTTCTAAGCTGAAGAGCCGGCATCTGTCCAAGGACAAGCTTCCGTGGTCATGTGGCTGGCATGACTATTTGCCGAGGCGCACGGAACGCTGTTACCTTCCCACTGAAGTGGTACCTATTTATCTACTTGCAATTTTATGTGCTTTAGAACTTCTAGGTTGGCAGGAGCTGGGACAAGCGACAGGGGCTCACTCTGTCGCACAGTCTCGAACTGCCAACCTTCTGGTCAGCAAGCTCGCAGCTCAGCAGTTTAACCCGCTGCACCACCACACCCCCTATAAAATTACAGTAACAGAAGCTAAACTAGGATATATCCCACTCAGTAGGAAAGGCATCACTAGGTACAGGAGAACCCCATCATGGCTCACAAGAGGAGTCAAGGAACTCTAAAAGTCAAGAAGGTTTCCTGCAGAAAAGTCTTGCCCAAATGAGGAGAAGAAAAATGAACACACACTCTGGCAACGGGAATATAAGCTAACAATAAAGGATGCAAAAAAAAAAAAAACAGAATATGAGGAAAGAATGCCTAAAAATACCAAGTCAAACAATAAAAACTTCTTTAAATACATCAAAAACAGGAAACTGTCCAGGCAGGAATTGGATGGTTAACAAGAGAAGGGAAGGTGAAAAGAGGATACGAAGATTGCAGAGTGTTGGATTCTTTACATCTGCCTTCACTACAGAAGGGCCAATACCCATGCCTGAACTGACCTAAGAAGTCTGAAACAAAGTCAAATAGGAATGAAAATGGACAAGGTTCTAGAGCAGCCATTTTTAACCGCTCTGCTGTGGCACACTGATGTGCCGTGAATGGCCTTCAGGCGTGCTGCTGGAGTTTTGGGGAGAGTCATATATTAGAAGGGCCATTGGGGGATGTAAGCCCCTGGCCGGCAGTGCGGTTGTGCCTTGTCAATGGTAAAAAAAAAACACCAAATACATTGTCATAAAGCACTGTTGGGAGAAAAGTGCAATTTTCCCAAAGGTTGCTGGTGATCTGTGGAGAACAGGATGTTGGACTAGATGGGCCTTTGGTCTGACCCAACAGAGCTTTTCTTTCTTATGTAGTCTTGGGACTGGTTTGCCTTGTTTTCCCATGGAAATATAGCAGCAACAAGCAGCCCTTAGAAATATGCAACGTTTATGGAACAGCTCCATTTCAACTGCAAAGTCTAAATGTGCAAAGAAAAGTACCATATTGTGATCTCATGGAAGGAGTTTTCTACTGAAATGGTAGACGTTAGAAGTGGTTCACACATACAAATATCTTTCTCAAATACTTTCCAGTCAATTATTAGTCTTCAAATGTGTGGACTTTGAAAAAGCATAGTCTCTTGAGATGAAGTGAGATGTTAAAGTTCTAGTCCTAATATTAGATCTCAAATGGCCCATTCACACATGCAAGATGTCCCTTGATACTGACGCAATCCAGTGTTGAACATTAATGTGTAAATAAATCCATGTGTGTTTAGTGCCAGCGCACAAACAATTCTAAATTAACTGCGCAGCCCACCCTGTTCTCTCCTCTAGCAAATATATAGTGGTGAAAAGCTCAGATTTTGTAATGAGTTTAGTTTAGCTAGTGTCTTCTCTAGCAAAAATAAGTTCCAGACAGGGAGGAATGCACATTTGTATTGCTATGCCATAAAATTGGGAGAATAAAAGCAAGGATAAGTGCATGTGGATTTTTGGGTGCTGACCGACAGGCAGGAATTCCTTGTGCCAACAACCAAAAGGAACGATCTATGAGATCTATTTTAAGATAGGTGTTAAGGTGCTTTGGGAGATGATTCTTCCTTGAATTCCATTTATATGACCGCTCACTGTATTCCAAAACTGCTCTAATTATGTATAGCCAGGTCTCAGACATGAATGGTGTTTCTGGAGAATAAGGGACCAATCCTATCCAACTTTCCAGTGCCAATGCAACCACAACACAGTCCCTTGGTAAGGGAACAAGCATTCCCTTACCTTGAGAAGGCCTCCATGACTGCCCTCCCACCACAGAATACAACACACACTTCATTGGCATAGCTATATCAGTGCTGGAAAATTGGATAGGATTGGGTCCTTGGTCAGTCAGGACAATGGTCTCCAGGGATAGATTATCAGGTGCTGTCATTGTCATCTCATGAAAAAATTCACACCCTTGAGCCTAAGAAAAATCAACACAAGAAGAAATCCCCAGCATATCCCAACTAGGTTCACATTTATTTAACGCCAATAGCCAGAAAACAGTCGTTTCACCCACTGGCGTTCAAAAGCGATCCCAAAAAGTCTCCTCATAAACACAGCTAGCTGAAAAGCCCATTTCTGTTCTTTTTAGGCATAGCATTTGTGAGCTGCTAATCACAGTGGTATGTAGGCCAGTTGTTGTTGTTCAATTGCTAAGTTGTGTCCAACTCTTCGCGACCCCATGGACCACAGCACGCCAGGCCTCCCTGTCCTCCACTAGCTTCCGGAGGTCGCCCAATTTCATGTTCATCGCTTCGGTGACACTATCTAACCATCTCATCCTCTGCCGCCCCCTTCTCCTTTTGCCTTCAATCTTTCCCAGCATGAGGGTCTTTTCTAAAGAGTCCTCTCTTCTCATGAGGTGGCCAAAGTATTGGAGCTTCAGCTTCAAGATTTGTCCTTCCAGGGAGCAATCAGGCTTGACTTCCTGGAGGATTGACCGACTGGATCTCCTCGCAGTCCAGGGGACTCTCAAGAGTCTTCTCCAACACCATAATTCAAAAGAGTCTTCTCCAACACCATAATTCAAAAGAATCTATTCTTCAGCACTCTGCCTTTCTTATGGTCCAGCTCTCACAGCCATACATTGCTACTGGGAAAACCATAGCTTTGACTATGCAAACCTTTGTTGGCAGGGTGATGTCTCAGCTTTTTATTAAGTTGTCTAGGTTCACCATAGCTTTCCTCCCAAGAAGCAAATGTCTTTTAATTTCAGGGCTGCAGTCAAAATCTGCAGTGATCTTGGAGCCCAGGAAAATAAAGTCTGTCACTGCTTCCATTTCTTCCCCTTCTATTTGCCAGGAAGTGATGGGAGTGGTTGACATGATCTTAGTTTTTTTAATGTTGAGCTTCAAGCCAATTTTGGCACTTTCCTCTTTCACCCTCATCAGAAGGTTCTTGAGGTCTTCCTCACTTTCTGCCATTAGAGTGGTATCGTCTGCATATCTAAGGTTGTTCATATTTCTCCCAGCATTCCTGATTCCAGCTTGTGAGTCATCCAGCCCTGCCTTCCTCATGATGTACTCTGCATATAAGTTAAATAAGCAGGGTGACAGTATACAGCCTTGTCGTACTCCTTTCCCAATTTGAAACCAATCGGTTGTTCCATGTCCCATTCTAACTGTTGCTTCCTGGCCCGCATACAGGTTTCTCAGAAGGCAGATAAGGTGGTCGGGTACTCCCATCTCTTCAAGAACTTGCCACAGTTTGTTGTGATCCACACAATCAAAGGCTTTGGCATAGTCTATGAAGCAGAAGTAGATGTTTTTCTGAAACTCTCTTGCTTTCTCCATGATCCAGCGAATGTTGACAATTTGATCTCTAGTTCCTCTGCCTCTTCGGAAACCAGCTTGTACATCTGGTAGTTCTCGATTCACATATTGCTGAAGTCTAGCTTGTAGGATTTTGAGCATCACCTTGCTAGCATGTGAAATGAGTGTAATGGTGCGGTAGTCTGAACTATCTTTGGCATTGGAATGTAAACTGATCTTTTCCAGCCTTGTGGCCACTGCTGGGTTTTCCAAATTTGCTGGCATATGGAGAGCAGCAGTCCATCATCTTTTAAGATTTTGGGTAACTCAGCTGGAATGCTGTCACCTCCACTAGCTTTGTTGTTAGTGATGCTTTCTAAAGCCCACTTGACTTCACACTCCGGGATGTCAGGTTCGAGCTCAGTGACTGCACCATTGTGGTTATCAGGAACATTTAGACCAGCCTTATATAGTTCCTCTGTGTATTCTTGCCACCTCTTCTTAATCTCATCTGCTTCTGTTATTAGGTCCTTGCCATTTTTGTCCTTTATTGTGCCTACCTTAGCATGAACTTGTCCTTTGATAGCTCCAATTTTCTTGAAAAGAACTCTAGTCTTTCCCATTTTATTGTTTTCCTCTATTTCTTTGCATTGCTCATTTAGGAAGGCCTTCCTGTCTCTCCTTGCTGATCTCTTGAAATCTGCATCCAGTTGAGTATATCTTTCCCTTCCCCCCTTGCTTTTTGCTTCCCTTCTTTCCTCAGCTATTTGTAAAGCCTCTTCAGATAGCCAATTTGCCCTCTTACATTTCTTTCTCTTTGGGATGGTTCTAGTTGGGATGGTTCTAGATGGTCCAGTATACCTCCACAAATAACTCACTAATGTTTTTTTTTTAATCCCATTTGTGACTTGGGAATTCTTTTTGCTATCACTATCTTTTTGGTAATGACAACACGGGCTTTTTTGATATACTGTACTGCTGTGCATACACCCATCTAATAAAAAGAATGCTAAAAAGTGTCCTAAAAAGGTAGCTTTAAGTTCATCTATTTCCACCTTGTCTGTAAGACTCTCGCTCATTGTAAGAGTCAGTGAGAAAAGCAGAATAGAATAGTTATTAACAACATTTTGGTTTCATCATTTAACAAGTCTCAAAGTGCCATCTAACAAGCGCTGCTGGAATATTGGAGAGGGTCATATCTTAGTAGAGCCATGGGGGGGGGGACAATCCCCCCACCAACAGCATGAGAGAATCACTGGAAATTGTGCCGCATTTTCTGGATCAGGGTGCAATTCACAACCTGTTTACTACAGAGTTATCCATGTTAAAAGGGATTCTCCGGATTTTGTAAGTTATGTAGTGTATCTGAAATACTCATGCTTGCTCCCAAGATGTTTTATAATTTAAGTCCCAAATTGCTGTAAGGACTGCACAGTAAACTGTAGGGCGGTTTTGCAGTGAAGAAAGTCAAGTTTCAGGAACAAAGGTTCCCCCACATGTAAACTGAGTTTATGATGAAAGCCTCTTGAAATAAAGAGGAACATTTGGGAAAAGGGTATGAGGGCTCATTCCTAGCCAATTCCACTAGTGCAGCTGTGCTAATGGAACGTGCATTGCATCCTGCAGTGGGGGGGCAGTCATGGAGGCTTTCTCAAGGGAACACTTGTCCCCCTAACTTAGGGCTGCATTGTAGCTACATCGGCACTGAAAGGTTAGATAGGATTGGGCCCTAAAACTCTGTCATCCTTGGGGGCTTTCTTGCAGTATTAACCAAAGACCTTCACAGTGGTTTTGAGATTACAACTCTGATTGAGACCTACGGCATGCCCTCTATCTGAATGTGTCTTCAGCAAGTTTACCATAACCACATGTTCAGATTTAGGCTTTATTTTAAAGTCCATTAGTGTGATGCTTTGAATAGACATTTGCTTTCCAAGGATTAGTGGCCAAGGGAGGGGATTACGTATATTCTCCAAATTGATTATAAAGTTAAGACATTCCCACATTTGATGGCTGGATCGCTGCTGTGCAACTGGAGACGAGTCAGTGATTTACAGCTGCACCAAAATGACACTCCAAAAACAAGAGTTTGAAGGCCAAGTATTTTTTTAAAAATATATATATAATTTACTAAAATGTTTTCATGTAACACAGCACATGAACTACTGTAGTATTATTTTCTAGGGATAAGAAAAAGCAGATGAGAGACAATAAAAATACACACCCCTTTTTGGACGGGAAAAGTTGCTCTTTCCATTCCAACTCGAGAAGCTCAGAGTTGAACCTGAGATCGGCATCAAAGACCGTGCTCTCCCCACTGAGCTCTGGCCAATGCCTACTGAAATCTGGACATACATCTAACAATCCACTGTAAACAGATGCATAGACATTTATACTTTGCATACTGTGAATGTGTGGGGCTCGGGATGGGAGAAAGGGTCAGCGTGGGAAAACATGTGCTCAACTCCATGGCAACACTGCTACTACTTTAAAAAAAAAAACAGGTCTAACAACCCAATCCAGCAGGTACAGTGGTAGCCAAAAGGCTACCGCAGCATCCAGTGGCAGCGAGGCAACTTCGGGAGTCTCCGGGGGAAAGGGAATGTTCTTCCCCTTTCCCTGGGGAAAACCCCGCCACTCACAATGGGGCTCCTTGGCTATTTTGCTGGTGGTGATTCAAACAGCCCTGTGTCGGGCTGTCTGGGCCTCCACCAGGGATAAGATCCAGCAGTGAAAGCCACCGCCAGATTCCCTGCATGCTGTAAAGACTAGCACCGGGGGGTGGGGGGGAGACAGCATAACCCACTCTCTGATGTGCTAGATTTTTGTAATATGTTTTTATACATGGGGGGGGGGTCATTAAAAAAAATGCGACATCTTCACTGTTATAGTCTGATGCCATTCCAAATTATATCACCTCCAGCTACCAACTTGTTCAGCGTCAGGTATAGGACTGGCTCTGCAGCACTCAGATAGAGGATCCTAATACAGGACAGGCAGCATCTCCAGTGAACACTGCTGGGACTTAAGCTTGAAAACCAGTCGCTAACCTCAGCACTGCCGTTTGCTTAGCATTTTTATGGACCATTCCTATTTTAGAAGCTTTGACTGTAAAAGTAGAAAACTTATTGCAGATGGAGTTTGTCTACATTTTCTCATAAAAAACAGAATGCTCTCTCTTTCTTTCTTTCTTTCTTTCTTTCTTTCTCCCTCCTCCCATTTACCAGAGCTCTAGTCTGCCCATTTCAACAAGCATATGGTATCATTTAGGCAGGCAGGATTTTGCTATTTTTAATTAGCATGTAGTTATCCACTCTAAGCCTCTGGAATTAGTGCAGATATAGCCCTTCCAGACACTCTCACAAGCAACAGTCAACGGCCCTGAAATTTTTCTCCAAAAATACTGCGTATTGAGAGTAGGAAGACTTGAAATGGAAGTTAGCCTTAAGCCAGTGTTATTCAAACTGTGGGTCAGGACCCACTTGGTCCTGATGTCAGTGGGTCGCAGAAAGCTGGGAGCAGCCATCTTGGAAACAGCAGACATTACTCTCGCTATACTATATTCTTTCTGTGAGTGTTCACAGTTTGAATTTTCAACTAAGGCTTTTTTAAATTTCATTTTTAATTCAGTTTTTTATATAATATTTTGTCCTAGTCTTGCTTTCTGTCAGAGATGTTTCATCTCTGTGCAATTACTTCAGTCCAAGTATGCCAGTTTGCATTCTAGGACTGTCATTTGATACCGTCACACTGATGTCACTTCCTGCTTGATGATGTCACTTCCAGCTATGACATCACTTCCGGTGGGTCCCAACACGAGTGCCATTCTAAAAAGTGGGTCTCAGTCTGAGAACCACTGCCTTAAGCAGTTTGTACCTAAATCTTTGAGGGAGGGAATTCAATGTATGTACCATTGCTTTATTCTGGCTGAAAGAGGAAACTGCAGGAAGACTCTACACCAATGGCACAGTGCAGGTCAGACAGCATTCAGCCTAACCAAAGAGATGTTATGGAGTGCATGGTGGGCAGTGATGTCCATCTTTCTCAAATTAATGCAATTTTACCCATGTACTGGCACAGGTATGCAGAGGAGAACAAAAAAAAACCCATGGTCTTTGCTTATCACAATTATTCCTTCCACCAACCCCAAAGAATGTGACTTCCCAAGGCCACCCAATAAGTCTCATTGCTAAAATGGAATTTGGACCTCGACATACCACACCAAAATGCAAGTTTCTGTCTTTGGAACACTTTCTTTTTCAGATTAACTAACTTTCATTTAAATAGTGAGCCTTGTCTTCCTCATTTGGCACTATACGTCAAACGAAAGTAATGTTCTGGTACAAAACACTATAAATTCCTCCAAACAACGGGGCGCTTTTAAAAGGTGGGTTGGGGAGGCTGTGAAGTCCTAGTCAATCCTGATAACAAAAACCATCTGAAAGCTGAAATAGTAAATGAAACTTGAATCAAAGCAAAGTAGAACTTCAATTTGGCACCTATTGACGCTGCCTCAGGACCACAAGAGATGACTTTTCAAGAGAAGTTTTATCCAGAAAGATTTATCTTCTTATTTATTTATTTTTGAAAAGGCTAGAGGATTTATTTGAAGAACACAAAAAAACAAGCCAGGCAGAGAATAGCGAGGATAGGCTCTTAACGTCTTGCTATTATTCCAGTCTGCTAAAGCCATTTATTCCTCTTAGCAGACAACCTGTCTGCTATGCACTAAAGTTATATCTCTTGCTGCTCAAAAGGGCTGGAAACCATTACCAGCCAGTAAGGACCTCCCTTCTCTCCCTACCAGTGGGCCCCCCTCCAATACATCATCCTCAAAGTACTTCAGGAAAAGCGTCGCTGTTCATGCCTTACCCGCTAGCAAGATAAAGATGCTGGTGCAAACCTCTCCAGGGAACAATCTATTTTTCTACATAAGCTTCGCACTTGATGCTGCTGACAGATGCCACATGAGTTGGAGCTTGTTTAACACTTAAAAGCTGTTTTCTCAAAAATGAGTCTTCCCCCGCCCAAAATGTTAGGAAAGGGAGGGAGGGAGGGGGTGGAAAGGAATAAAATGTGATTAGCTCAGCCAAGATATGGTATGTGCCAGTAACTCTGGCTCCAGGTGCTGGGTGACGACCAATGCCCAAGTTCTGTTTGGCTTTTGGTGGAATCCAGGCAACAAGGCTCATCAGGGATCTCTCAGGTGTACAGGAAGCCCCATGGCTGGATTATGTTGGGCCTGCTGCTTTTGCACCAAATTCTCCATTCTTCATCAAGCAATGCAGACCTTCATATCAAAGGGCTTATTCTCCTCATGCTGAAACACAAAAGACGGGCCCTCAGAGCCAAATGAGATGAGAAGGAAAACCCTGGTGGGATCTGCCATCTCTTATCATTTCACCTCAGCCCAAGGTGAGGTGGTTGGGATACAGGACACAGAAGGAACCTGTCATACGTCCCCCCACCATCTTACTTTTATAAAATCCACCCCCAAACTTATTTGCCTGGCTAGGGAAAAACTTACCAGTAACCCTGCATCTGTTTTTAAAATGGATATAAAGAAATAAGAAGCAGCAACTGCTTGGCTTTCCTTGCAAAGAAAATCAGTGTGGAGGTGGCTGGCAGATAGCAGGCCTTTGAAGAGGCAACTGCCATTGTTGCATGCACCAGAACTGGACCCCAAAGTTGGTGACTTCCTCAGGGTTTGCTGTCTGTTAAGCCATGCAGGCAGCTTATAAACCAAAACCGCCTTATAGCCGCTAGACAGCCATGCCACCTCGTGTCACCCAAACACCCCTACTGTCCTCTCATTTCAGTGACCAACAACGTAATGTTACAGGCAGGGGTAATAAAAAATGCAAGTACTGATCTGCAACTTGGCTGGCCAAAGAGCACCCTGCTTTTCGGTCAGCTAACTAACTGTTAAGCATTAATGTAGGTAGGGGGTGGTGGAGGAGTTGGGTGCAGCAACTGTGTTGCAATCACTGCCCGGAATGACTCTGACGGCAAGGGGGAGGGGCTGCCTACAGGGCACATTGTGGTGCCTGCAATATTTACCTACAGCTATGCTACTGGTGGAGAGAGTTTTGGTGGGAGAGAGGACAATGTTCCCAAGGTCTGAAATTTGCTCCAGCATAGCAACAGACTAGTTTCAGAGGACTCGAAAAGGACAAAGTGTTAAAAACGCCGTTAAAATTAACATTAACAAAAGACAGGCACACAAATGCCTGGGGTTCCTTCACTTGCCATCAGACAGGAAAAGCAACCCCAAGAGAGGCAAGGGACCACCAGCCTTTGCTTTGCTTGTAGCCGGTGTATTTTGAGAACTCATTTGCAAGGGGGTTGCTCTTTAGGCGGAGAAGCAGCATAAGGTTTGCATTGGGATTAAAAACGAGTCGAGTGGTCCAGGAAAAACAAAAACAAAAAGATGAAGCGTCTCCAGCTGTGGGAGAGGCAGTGTTTTCTTTGACCTGGAGCCTCTTCTCACAAGCTTGCATGGCATGACAGGGCAGGCGCTGGGCCTGGCAAGTTCCAGCTGCGCACGCCACACACTGAAGTGACTGTGTGAAAGCGGAGGCGATGTGCAGAGTCATCTACGAATTACATCCCTGTCTTCACGTGGCCGTCTTATCAAGTGGCACCCAGAGGTTTAAAAGCCGACTGTTGTAAACAGGGAGCTGAAGTGAAAACCTTGGCAGGCCTGGAAGTGGAGTTGGGTGGCTCGCTGGGCCAAATCCATGGAAGGGTCCATCTGAGACTGAGGCAGCATCCAAAGTAGGACCTGAGCAAACACGGAAGCAGGCAGCCGAGCAAGGTCAGAGGCTGGAACTAGGACGAGACCAGCAGAAACGCATGCTGGTCACGGTGCAGAATTGCTATACCACCACCCCAAACAAAGTCAGAGTCTACCTTCTATCCACACAGGGATCCAGGGATTATTTAAATCCATTACATTTATTGGTCAGGAGCCTAAGCCATGCTGGAATCTGGGAGACCACCACTGTAAAGTGCCCTTCTTCCTTCCCGCCACAGCCCTGAGCAGCTCACCACCTGCTCAGGTTAGGCAACAGCACAAGCAGCAGCTACTATGATGTCCTCCGTTGCCCAACTTCAGAACATTCATTTTAGAAAGACATTAACTGAGAGAATTGGCTGGACATAGCTGGCAAACGGTTCCTTGAGGGAAAACAAACCACTAGGATAACACTCATATTCTTACTCTTAATAATACATTGTTGTGGCTGGTTTAGGTCTGGAAAACCCCCATCAAAGCAGGACTTTTGACAAACTACATGGAGTTTGCCTGCGAGTTCTCTTTTGAACGCAATGATTCAGTACTGTGGTACAGGAGCCACAGCACCAAAAATGGTGAATTGTTGCCATCTGTTATGTGTAAGATTGATATTTTTTTTGCAATGATGGCAAATAGGTGACAGAATTGCAGCATGCCCACCTTGTGTGCAACTGAGCTGAAAACCCATTCATTTTACATCATTTTACAATGAAGACACAGCCAGTATTCTATAACTTTGATGCTTTCTAACCAAATTGCATGACTATTTCAGGCTATTACACCACTCCCATAAGATGCCATACCTGAAATGTTTCAGAAAGATTGGATACAAGGAACCCAACAGGCAATTATTTTGAAAAGGTGCATTAACAGTGCTGTATATGATTCTGACTTATTTAAATGGGACACACAGCAGCTGTAGCCTCCATGTTTCCCATCCTATTGCTACGAAATGTTCAGGTATTCTACAGTACCCCTCTCTTAATGCATTATTTTTCAGATATATAGGTCAACATTTTGACATTTTAGAGGCCAAGAAAAAAAGTACACAATTAGAACAAGCTTTACTTTGATTTCAATGGGAAAAACCCAGGAACATTTTTGCTGCTTTTAACTTCCAAGCAGTGGCATAGCGAAGGCGGTGTGGGGGGGGGCCCACCCCCCCCCCCCCCCCCCCCCCGGGGGGGGGCAAAAAGCTGAGCTTGACACTAGTGGCCCAAAATTGTGAAAACCTTGGTAACTATGAATAATACAATTATGTTATGTATCATTGGAAAGGTAATTTAATGCAAAATGCAATGAAAAAATCTCTGAAGTTATGGCCAATTAACCAGGAAATATTTTATTTACTTACTTAATTAAATTTGATTTCATTGTGGGGTAGGGCAAAATCTCCTTTGACCCCAGGTAGCAGATGCCTCAGCTATGCCACTGCTTCTGGGTTTCCCTTGCTATTTCCAATTTCAAACATGGAAGACAAATATTTCTCATTTCAAACCTTTGACACCAATCTATAACAGAAGGAAAAGCAGCGGGTAGTGGTGCCAGGAAGTTCAGCAACTATAGTTGATGGAATGACCCTGGTGCAGATGATGAAAGGTGATGGAGGTAATTTTGGCCAGATGAACACATCAATTTTGAGCATGAAATCAGGAAAGGAAGCCCAAGTAGAAGAACTGATGTTGTTTGACACTTATCAGGGGATCTCCATGAAAGCCTGTAAAAGGTCAGTTAGAGGGGAAGAGAATGTAACCTACTGAGTATCACCACCAAGTCCAAAATTATAAGGCTGTGGAAGACATTTCTGTCCAAAACTAACACAACGAGATCAATCTGATCATGTTCCTACTTAATGAGTGGTAGAAAGCAGAGAACAGGCCAAATTTGGGAGGAGAAGATGCTCGTCACTACAGTGAATGAGGAGTGCTGTAAAATCACACAGAAGGGATCCTTAAAGTGTAAATTAGGGATATAAACACTGGAGAAGGCATGTGCTCCTCACTGAGCAATTTCTGTCTGTGGTTTGATTCAAGTATGAGTGCCTTTTGTTGCATGCAAGCAGAAAAGAACTAAACCGAAGTCATATGGATCCACATGCACCTGTCATGTGAATTCCTGAAGTGTTACAAAGTGTACAAGAATTCTAAGATGTTTCATAAATAAAACGCACCCTATATTGAAAAGCTCAAGACCAACATGATCCACTCCTCTCTTTGGCATGGAAAGTCAGAGGAGTACATAAATTAAGGGCCACACTGAGAGGAGTCAAATGCCATGACCGTGCAATTACAATTTGGTTTCTATTCTTCCTCCGAGTTGTTCACAGATGCCAGAGCAAACTCTGTGCTGTGCATGGCGGGGATTTGGGGAAGCCTTCCCAAGTCACAATCAGAGAGAAAAAAACACCACCACCCCGGTATGAAAGCCCAATTCAGCAGGCATGGAAAGCTTGGGGAGGGGGGTGTTGATACTATGACCTTGCAACCTCCCCTACAGTCGTTTACAAGCGGAGGTTTCAAAGGGCAATGTTGGCTCTCAATGGGAGGCTTGCCACTGATTTCAATAAAAACCAGGATTGTGCTGCAAACTGCCTTTATATACAAAGGTTACTCAGATTTGCCCGACACAACAGCAAGAGGCCATTGAAAAGTAGTTCTATTTTTTGAACATCAGTATTTTACCGCATCCTTACCAATTTCCTACAGGCTGCCACAAATCCTCTTTTCCATCTAAACCTACCATTTAAGTGATTACCCAATTGCACGTTACAAGTATTATGCCTCTCGTTGCCTTGCACAGCGCTCCACTGAAATACAGTAGCTAAAATTAATTGCCTCTTTGTGCAGAGACCCGGGAAGGAATTTCCACATCTTGAGAAGCCTCCTAGAGGCTGCAGCAACAAGCAATTCCGATAGCGATCATAGTGACCTGCTGATGCATCCCCCCTTCCAAGCTTTTCTGTGGACCACACTATATAGTATGCTAAACATGTCGTTCAGCAATGCAAGTTCGTGTTTGCAAAAGTAAAATAGCCACAAGAGGGTCTTACCAGGATGGAGATCATGTTGCGGTGGACGGGGTAATTTATCACCGTGCCACAGTCTTAATGAAAACCTATAACCTCCCAGAAAGAAATTTGCTATTAGTGCCAAACCATGTGTTTAATGTAATGCATAGTTTGGCCTCCAATGCCACTGCTTGCTCAGCCTTCCTTCAGCAGAGCTTGACTACTTCTTGGATCAAGCCCTGCTGAGAAGAACAAGACAACGGCTACAGCCTCCTTGTTTCTCAGTGTTGATCTAAGTTCAAGAAGCCGTCAAACATGTTCACCAGGAGGGTAAGTGAGCAGATGGGCGGCAGCAGTATAAAAAGGTTAGTTCCTTGCAGGTGATTGCTACAGCCTGTTAACATGCAAACTGCTAAGGTCACCTAGAGGCTTCTCATCCCATGAAGCCTCATTCACACCCTCCTGTGTGAACCAGCCCTTAAGCTTTGATGTCAGTTCCTTCTCCTCATCTACCTTTCCCTTTACACCTGTATTTTCGGTATCCCCAGAAATGTGTTACTCTTACCTCTAGTTTTATAATACAAATATAATCTGAATAATCTATAATCTTTTCAAAGCTCTGATATTTCCACACAGAACACAAGTAATTTATTGAAATGAGATCAGAAGCAGCCCAGAAATCCAAATAGCCTCAATTACAATGCTGGTGAAATGCCAGGTATTCTAAATGAGTACACCTGGTGCCTTAAGAAAGGTCCTTTCTTAAGTGTACCTTTCTTAAGTGGACGTACCTGCAACAGGTTGGGCAAATTCCAAAAGGAATGGCAACAAAAAAGGGTTATTCCAGTTCAAGTTATCTGTCAGAGGTCAAAATGAAATAAGGCAAAAGAATAGAGAGAAATAGCCAAGAGCACACATATATTCCTCTTATAGCTTGTTCAGAATCCTACATACCCGAGCAGAGCAAACTTACACTTTCAAAGCTCATTCTGCACAGCATATGCCACAAGCACTTGGATGCCCGTGGAACTTCATTCCAGCAAAGGGACAACACTGCAGGACAGTCAGCTGTCCTGTGTACCATAAATATTTACTGAAAAGAAATGCTTGGTCCTCCATTCTCGATTGCTTTTAAGGCTTAATTATACCAAACGGAGTCAAACCACAAACTTGGACTATACTTTGAGACATCCATATAATTCAGGGCAGGTGGGAGCTGTGTGAAAGGCTGTGGTCATACTATGGATTAGCACAAAGGTTACAGGTACATTTGCTCAGTTCTGCCTTCATCTGCCTAGTTTAGAAGTTCAGGCACCCATGGCCAGTCATATCTTCTTTCGGCAACAGGAAGGAGGTATCTTGTTGTGCCCTCCCTGAGCCATCTGGTGGGCCACTGTGAGATGCAGGAAGCTGGACTAGATGGGCCTTTGGCCTGATCCAGCAGGGCTCTTCTTATGAGCTAGGAGTATAAGTGGAGGGGAAAGGGAATGCATATGCATGCATATGTGCATGCATGCCCCTTCTGATTAAAGAAGTCATCCCTCTTCTCCCAGCTTATGAACCCCTTCGAACTCAGATATTCTGATCCACATTATGGAAGATCACGCCAGAGCAGAAAGAATTCAAACCCCAGTTAAACTAATCTAGTGTTCTGGCAGACGCTGGGGTAAGGTTGGGGTAGAAGAGGCAGAAGTAACCATCTCCCCAAGGCTAAAAAAAGAGGTGGGATAAAAACCCCTTGTTTTATAAACAGAGTCCATGGCAGGCACTTTGGCAAGGCTGAAGAGGACACATCTGGCTGTGATCAAATCTCTGATACCAGTTGCGAAGCACACACACACACACACACGGAGGGGGGAATCTCAACATCCCTAGTGACTGAAGGGTTGGGCCAGAGGCAGGGATAACAAGTGCCTTGGAGGCTGATGGTGGGAAATCCTTGAAAGAAAGTTAGCAGCACAGGGCCCCATTATTTTTCCTCTGACCGTTCCCTAACCTGGCTGAGTTTTGTGCCCATGTTGTGGCAAGGCTCGAAGATGGCTGTTTCGGACTTTTTTTAAGGCAGCTGAACTGGTGTTAAAAACAGAAAAGAAACAATAAGGCAGACCCAAAATATCCACCAGTATTTTAGAACAGAGCCTGGGCAGGGTTTTTTCCTCTGCTGCCACCTGGAACCCATTTACTCCAGCAACACGAAAGCCACTGTTGTGCTGGAAACCACATTCCAGGCCCCCAGCGTTAGCCTGACTTGATCCTCAGGGTGAAAACAGCAGCAGTTCAAAAGTGCAACAAAGGTCCACACTTGACTGGAGCAACGCCTCCTGTGATTAAGTACCAGGCATATGTTAAATATTTCCACATTTGTACGTAATAAACCAATTAGTCTCAACGGGCCACAGCATTCTTTGCCGTAAGTACTGAACCAAAGGTAAAAGGTTTACAAAAACATCCAAGCAGACCAAAGTGACGCAGGAACATTTTCAGCCACCTTTAGAAGAGCCCTCTTTGAATAGCTCTGAACAGCCTAGGAAAACGTTTGCTTGTTCATTTCCACTCTCCTTCTGCTATCTTTCACAACTGACTGCCCTCCGTGTCATCACAGAGCCAATCAGAGCTGACTTGTAGCGCTGCAGTTTCATTCCATTCACTATATGATTGCCAACAGGCTGGAATCGCCCAATCCAGGAAGAAAAAAGCAGGATCTGGAAATTAAATGCCACAAGGCCACCAAGCAGACTTATGGAGGTGAACAAGATCAGAGAAAATACCAATTTACAATAAGTTTTTTTAACTTCCATAGTTTAAAAATGCTGCCTAAAACGTATCAAGTAAATAAGCTAAGACTCATAAATTTGTCAATTATTTGATATCATAACTAAACAATTGGGTATGGAGTTGTTTGTCCTCATTTTTCAAGGTGTATTATAATGTTGGATTGCATAGATCTAGGCCAGGTTCCACAAGGCACTCATTTTATTAAGAGATCCTGAGCAAGGTTGCTTGCTTAACACAATTAAGGGCGCAATCCTAAACTGAGTTAGGCCGGCATAAGTTAAACCAGCATAGTCTGGCCAGCATAAGGGCCACCGTAAAGTATGTTTGGACCACTCTCGGAGTCAGAGAGTGTCCATCCAGATGTCAGCCATCCTCCCTGACTCCGAAAGTAGTCCAAACATGCTTTATGGTAGCCTTGTGCTGGCCAAACTTTGCTGGCTCAGCTTATGCCGGCCTAACTCCAGTTTAGGATTGCGCTCTAAATATCATACATAGCCCAGTGGTTCTCAAACTTTTTAGCACCACGACCCACTTTTTAGAAAAACAACCTGTCCAGATCCCACCAGAAGAGATGTCATGGCTGCAAGTGCCATCATTGTGACGTCAGAGCCTGTTAGTTTCCTGAGAATGCAGCAATAAGTTGGGTTATTTCTCAGCCATTTTCCAACAAGAGAATCAGAAAGGGGAAAAAGCCTACTTACAACCCTGAGACAAGCAAAACAACCACACAGCCCTCCCTCTTTCCAGCATAACATCTTCCTATTTTTTCAATATGGCTGTTCTAGGTGCTTCATGGCCCATCTGATCAGACTCAGAGGAGAATCAAGGAGCAGAGGTGTAAGCTTCTAATCTTGCTGCACAAAACTGTGCTGCTTTTAGGTGCATGGAAGGGGGCAGAATTTTCATTATCTGTTGCAAGCCTGCAAAAGATACTGGAGCCTGTGGATGCAGGATCTCCTGCAACCATGGAAATTGTTCATTTTTAAAAAATCAGGACAGAGTTTCCATCCATAACAACATCAAACCTTATTTACTTATGGTGGTTTATAGACACAAATCCTATATATTGAGCCCTGCCTGCCTGACAGTTTCCTGCGAAGGCCCATGAGATATAACTATATATCCATGTTATTTTAGAAGGTTTTTGCTTTCCTTTTCCAAAAACACCACATGGAGCAGGGTTGATTCAGGGTCACTGGAAAGAGGACTCTTTCACTAAATGTGGGAGAAGACAACCTGCATGAACACAGGGCTTATGTCCCTTTGCCCTGTGTTTGCATTTTAGACCAACCCAGAAAAGCGGCAAGACCTAAAGAGACAGAAGTACCAAGCACCAGCATTACAGCAAAGAAACAAACTTGGGTTCATATGGGCAAGTTTGGAAGGGTGTGTCATCATGAGGATTGCAAATCAGGGGGAGAGAGACTGCTTCAAGCACCTTGGAAAAAGCTGCTAGTGTTTCTCACTGAAATACTTTCCTCCTGTATGTAAGAAGACTTAGGCCTCAAGATGCCCTTTGGATGTATGGTGATAATTGCATTGCTGGATCAGGTCAAGGTCCATCTCGTCCTGCACTCTTTCCAATAGCAGTCAGCCAGAGAGCTCTTTAGTAGGCTATAATAACAGTTATGGCCGTTCTATTGCTGTTCCTGTGCATCGGATGCTCAAAGCATCCAACTGGCAGGGATGTTGCAGCCAGCTATGATGGCTAATCTGTCGCTGAATCTGCCAGCTGCATCTCTCAGATACGTTCAAAGTCTCTTACGATAGCAGCATCACTGCTAACAGCTGATAAAATGTGCCTCATTCATGAGTCTATCTAATATTTTGTAAAGCCATCTGAATTAAAGCCAGCAGCTGTCTCCACAGCTCACAGAAGTAAATCAATTCCAAGCTTCAAGGTCTGTAAGCAGGGTGAAAATCAAGGTGGAAAATATGTAAAATAATGTACCACTTAAAGCACAAGGAGTCTGACATAGGTATGGTCCTATTGACAGTATGCTCTGCGCTGTGTCCACTAATTACTTTCCATTCTATTGTGCAGCGGGAGCTTCAGCAAGTTCTCCTCTCTGAACCGCAGGCTCAGATCCCCATAGGCAAGAATGGAATAAAAGTTACCTTCTTCACAGGGTTCTTGGGAGGCCAAATACAATAAAGGCTGTATCCTATTCAGCAAATTACAAGCTGCACAAACAGAGGGCGCAATCCTAACCTGGAGTCAGGCTGGCATAGTTAAGCCAGCAAAGTTTGGCTGGCACAAGGGCTGTCGTAAAGCGCTTTTGGATCACTCTCAGAGGCAGGGAGGATGGCGCACATCCCTCATACTCCCAACTTCACGTTTTTTGTAGACAGGCCTCAAGGCTGCTTTGCAGCATTTCACAGTTTCGGTCTCCTCCTTTTGCTTGCACTCTTGGGACCAAATATTCACCACTGATATAATTATGTAGCTGTGCCAGAGGCCTTCAGAAACTTATTTTAGAAACAAGAAATAAAGGAAGTTTATTTTTTATGCTAAATAAAAAATTTTATGCTAAATGCTAAATAAAGCATTTATTTTTTTTAAGTTATTAAGTTATTTTTCTTAATCTAAAATCAGACCACTTGCAACTATCAAAGCCTTGCATATTTGATATGCATTGAAATACTGTATTCATTTACAATCCTTATTGTAAGAGAATTTTATATTTTTTTAATTATAAATTACAGATTACTCATCAAGAAGACTCTTTCTAGGGCACCTGAAGACTGCAAAGCAAGCAAGGAATGTAGAGAAAAAGAGGGGACAGCGTCCATTACTAAGACAGGGGTATTGCTTCCAGAATGGAAGACTCGCTTTATTCTCCCGCTCATTACAGACTCTTGCTTCTCATAAGCGCAAAACATAAGAACAAGAACATAAGAAGAGCCACACTGGATCAGGCCAA
This sequence comes from Lerista edwardsae, assembly GCA_029204185.1. Lineage (NCBI taxonomy): Eukaryota > Metazoa > Chordata > Lepidosauria > Squamata > Scincidae > Lerista > Lerista edwardsae. Next base: position 4,674,679 of record JAJKFI010000081.1, on the reverse strand, counting down.
AGGCCCATCTAGTCCAGCTTCCTGTATCTCACAGCGGCCCACCAGGTGCCTCAGGGAAGCACGAGACAACAAGATGCTTGCATCCCGTTGCCATTCCCCCTTGCACCTGGTACTCTGAAATAGCCTACTACTAATGTCAGGAGGTTGCACGATCCATCATGGCCTATAGCCCACGATGGACTTCTCCTCCAGAAATCTGCCCAGTCCCCTTTTAAAGGCATCTAGGCCAGATGCCATCACCACCTCCTGTGGCAACGGGTTCCACAGATTAACTACCCACTGGGTAAAAAAGTACTTCCTTTTATCTGTTTTAACTCTCCCAACATTCAGTTTTAGCGGATGTCCCCTGGTTCTGATGTTGTGAGACATACAAGCAGGGAGCAGCGTGACGTGCAAATGAGTCCACATCTATGAAGAATGAGCCCACAGTTCTCTAGGACTTTGTTGTTGAGCACTGCCTAGCAAGAAACATGAATTGCATCCATCTTGCAGAGCTGGGGACTTGGTAGTACGGAAGGCAAACAGATTTTTCCAAACAGAGTAATGAGAAAAGGACAGAACAAAGTTTCTAAAGATACAGGCTCCATTTTGCACTTGTGGTGTTATTCAATGTCTTGTTCAAAGGACTGGCAGAGACAACCCAAACTGCAAACACTTCAAAGGTGCATGCCGGACTTGTGTAGCAAATGCTCCCAGCGTTTGGTTTCTGAGAGGAGTGAGGTTCCTTAAAGCTCCGAGTTTTACACCCCTCCTGCAGTGACCTAACCAAACGCATGAAGGAAACCTGGGCTCATCTTGTCAAAAGCTCCCTGCGCAGCAATGCTCTTAAAAAATAACAAGCAAATAATACTCAAGTTGATCCTCGCATTTGGCAGCCAGCAACAACTGGAACAAGACAACACTAGAGGGACCTGAGAATGAAGACTGATACAAACAGCTTTATGGGGCACAGCACATTGCTTAGCAATTGATTACTGGCAGCTGAATGTGTGAACAGACTCCACTGAAAAGCACTGCCCCTGTGGTGATCTACGGCAAAATGGAATTTCTCTCTATGGTGTTCAATATAGAGACATGTGGACATACACAGTGCTGGCCCAAGGCTTCCTGGCACTTGAGGTGGCATGCCAAATGCTGCCTTCCCTTACTCAATGTGCCAGCCTCTCTTCTCTCCAACTCCAGCATTTCCTCTTCCTTCTCTGCCCCCCTCTTCTTTTTCCAATTCAAGAAGTGGAAGGAGAAGGAGGAGCAGTGAAAGCCAGCAGGAGGACAGAGAATGGTGTCCACAACCACTCTCCTACCTTAGGCAACGGCTTCAGTTGGCCTCATGGTTGGGCCGACCTTGCGCACAGACTATGGTCAATCACACATGGAAGCCAAACTCTGGTGAATACACATTTGTTGCATGCATGGTCTGGTCCTTACCTGGAAGGATAAAGACAGACACACGAAGGGCTCAATGCTATCCAACCTTTCAGCACCGATGCAGCTGCAATGCACCCTCAAGGTAAGGGAACAACTTCCCTTTTCTTAAGGAGGCCTCTGTGCCTGTTTCCCACCACCACCGCAGAATGCAGCACATGCCCCACTGGCATGGCTGCATCAGTGCTGAAAGTTTAGATAGGTTTGAGCCCCAAATTTGGCAAAGGAATATACAAAGTAGTCTAAGCTTTTTAAAGCATTTGTGTCACTTTTTTACTGTTATATACGCTTATTTAAGAACAATATTCATCTTCCAAGTGCACATTACAAAAAAATCAAGAGGCGCTTGAGTGCCACCTATTGGTTTGAAGGAGAAAATGCAACTGTATCTGGGTAAAAAAAAATGCTATTGTGGGTCAGCTACAAACCATTGCATCTCTGTAGATGGGCTGCCATGCGGCTAGCATCACATTTGAAAACTGTGAACCACATGGATGAGAGCTATAAGCCTATGCCAGAAGCAACAACCTCTGAGAGGTAGCAGTGCTCATGTGTGTTCCATACAAGAAAACCATACTGCATGGCACATGGTTTACATATGTAGTGGCACAAGCTGCATGGGGCTCCAACCACAATGAAGTAGTTTTCAGCAATGACTGTCACATTTGAATCAGGCCTGACTTAGAGCACAATCCTAACCTGGTTAGGCCGGCAGAGTTAGGCCAGGAAAGTTTGGCCCGCACAAGGGACACCACAAAGTATATGGACCACTCTCGGAGTCAGAGACGCCAACACACAGACGTGCGCCATCCTCCCTGACTCCAAGAGTAGCCCAAAAGTGCGTTGCAGTATCCCTTGTGCCGGACAAACTTTGCTGGCCTAAATGTGCTGGCCTAACTCCAGGTTAGGATAGCACCCTCAATGTTTGGGGGAAGCTTGGATTCTGTACTCAGTTTGGTTGTAGATATACAAGAGTGACCAATTCAAGCAAATTCACAAGGGACTTTTCGGAAAACAGTGTGATTTGCCTTTGAGAAAGAACGTGCTTTACCCAGTTCTGCCAGGAATTGAGCCTGGGGGAGGCCAAGTTGAGTGTGCTTAAATTCTTCTGCATCTGAAATACCAAAATAACCCCAGAGGATCTTCTGGCTTCCAGGCTACTGGCTCCATTGTTTGTAGGCTGGGTGTGACCCCCTCCAGGAGACAAACTGCTTCCTCTGAGAAGTACAAGACTCCCTACTCCATTAAGGCTCTGGAGAAAACATTATTTAAACATTGGACACACGGCACATGATACTGTAAAGAAGCAAGAATACTAACTCCAGGCTGGCAGCATATTTCTAGTTGAGGGTTAAAAATTAATTATGCAAATATGCCCAACATGTATAATTTATACAGTCTTGACTGCCTGGGCAGAGAACATTAATCCTTAGCAGACATGGTAGAACGTATGTAAGGTTGTAGGACCAGGGCCAAGCTTCCCAGCTGCAGCCAAAGACAACATGCAGAAGCCACACATGGGCCGGTTCAATCCATCTCTCACCAGTTACTTGAATACTGAGATCTGAGACAGGAGCCAACCTGCTCTTCTGGCCTTGTACTCTGTTTTGTACTCCTTAGCTGCCTCCTTTATGCTTGGCCTAATGAACAGTTAGTTTAACTTGCATTTCTGCCTGAATAGAATGTGAATCAGCAACACCCAGAACTGAGAGAACCAACCAACCAACCACTAGTATTTATATACCGCTTTTCAACACAAAGTTCACAAAGCGGTTTACAGGCAAATAATAACATTAAAGTTAAATGGCTCCCTGTCCCAAAAGGGCTCACAATCTAGAAGAATGGAGAACACCACCAGCAACAGCCACAAGAAAGACACTGTGCTGGGGTGAAGAGGGACAATTGCTCTCCCCCTGCTAAATATAAGAGGACACCACTTGAAAAAGTGCCTCTTGCCCAGTTAGCAGGGGTTGAACAGACAGTCAGAGTTGTGCAGAAATGCAAATGTACCCAACAAGGCGTACCTGCCCTTGCCACAAAAAAGCATCAGCCTCACCTGTCTATAGGTGCATATGATGATTTCCCTCAGGTGATAGTGCATGGGCGTCATCGTCTCACTCACTGTATCCAATGCCATGTCTACCTCCTTCTTCATCCGGTGTCCGTCTGGCAGTATCTGGACCACTTTCATTACCACCTGGCAGAAAGCAGCAGTGGCACAGTTCATCACAAAAGCGTCTCGCCTAGAACATTCCCTCCACCTTACCAAGGGCTGTAGACTGAGCAGCTAAAAATTTATCCCAGGGAATTAAAAGGCAAACCAGTTTGGCTCTAAGACCCTCTTTCCTCTCCTGATTCTGTTTTAAAGACAAGCACAAGGAAGCAGTAAGAAGGGGCTAAAAGCTGCATGTCTTTAATACACTCCCCCGAAAATATACTTCCCAACCAAGCAAACCTCCTAAAATAGGGATGTCAGACATAAGGTCTGGGGACTGGAGACGACCCGTGGAAGCTCTTTATCTGGCCTTTGGACTCTTCTAGAACTACCATCAGATACTCTCAGGTGAGCTGTGCTGAGATGTCACTGCTAAAAGGGCAGCACACATGATAATTGGGCTCACCCATAGCTTGCAAATATCAAGATTTCCGTATTTTCTCTTCCATTGGCACTGGAAAGTTGGTTAGGGTTGGACTGTTAGTTTATTTGCAAGGATAAGGTTTCCTAAAGATCATTTCAACAATATTGCGTTTAGGAATATTTAAGAGAAAGGATTGAGTAAGAAGATACTGCTGTGGAACTGCTGCTACTTACCTCAAATTCCCCTTTGGTGTACTTGGCATCGGGCACGCTCACAATCTCATCCTCAACGATCTCAGGAATTCCCTGCAGCAACAAGAGGACTCTTAGACTGGATTCATAAGCTGTGCAGGAGGTGCAATGGATATGGTGCATTCACAACCCACTGACTTCCTCAATCACAAGAAGAACAGTCTGAGCTTGCTGTCTGCTACTACTATCACCTCTTCTCCCTTGGGATTCTCTCAGCTGGGATTCAGTTGCTTGTGTGTGTGCTGCTGCTTTTGTTGCTGCAAAAGCTCTATTTTAAATTTTGACTATATTGATTCGCTTGCTGCTTTGTATACACGAAAAGTTCATACACACTTTCAAAACTTTAACACAATGTTTCATTTGAACTTAGTGATGCTCTATATTGAATACAGGAGTACAGATGTTTTAAACACATTTCAAGGCTTAGCCCTCTGTGCTCCCCACACACCCCAGGCTGCAAGTGGTAAGTCTAAAACAAGCCCCTTTGCAGGGGGAGAAGCAAGTGCTTCCCAGGGTGGTGGGTTGTGACCCACCACTTTGGGAATCACTGTTCTAAGGCATTTTTACCCTGCCTTTCCAACAGATCGTGGGCACCCAAGGCAGATAGCAATATACATATTATTATTATTATTGTTATTTATTTATTGGATTTATATCCCGCCTTTCTGCCCGAAGGCACCCAAGGCGGCATTACAACACAACAAGACATAATAAAATACAGAATTAAAATTAAAAAACAAAACAATATTAAAATACAATTTAAAATTTGAAAAACAACAAGCCCCGTGGATCATAAGATATAATCAAGATATAAAAGTGTAAAAACCAGCCAGCCTGCCAACAGTTAAAAGCTTTTTGAAATAAAAAGGTCTTCAGCCCCCACCGAAATGTTAACAAAGAGGGAGCAGTTCTCAATTCTAAGGGGAGGGTATTCCAAAGTTGGGGGGCCACCACCAAGAAGGCTCTCTTCCTGGCCGCCACCCCTCTCACCTCTCCTGGTGGCGGTACAGTCAAAAGGGCCCCCCCAGATGATCTAAGAGTACGGGTAGGATTATATGGGAGGAGGCGGTCCCTCAGATACCCTGGACCCGAGCCATTAAGGGATTTAAAAGTCAAAACTAGCACCTTAAATTGGGCCCGGAACAGAACCAGCAGCCAGTGTAGTCACCGAAGCAACAGCCTGACAGAGTCGAACTGATGTACCCCAGCAACCACCCGAGCCGCCGCGTTCTGTACTAGTTGTAATTTCCGGACTGTCTTCAAAGGCAGCCCCACGTAGAGCGCATTGCAATAATCTAATCTAGATGTCAGTAGGGCATGGGTCACTGTGGCCAGCTCCGCACAGTTATATCAAGCTATACAATCATAACAAGGTATTTTAAAAAACCCAAACAGTAAACAATTGAACTAGCAAATTTAGCAATACAGTGGGCAGCAGAGCCAACAGAGCAACCATAAAATTGCAAAAGATGGCAATGAGCAGTAAAACTATAAAAGCAGCAATAAAAGGTATTCATAAAAGATGAAATTAATAAAAGGTGGTGACAAGCCATGGTAAACACAATGTTGCAAGACAGTTTTCACTTCTGCCAGAATACCTTCAGGGAGAGGGTGGTTTTAAAAGGAGGGAGTACCACAACTGCAGCCCTGTGTCCCCGATTTCTAATTCTTTAAAACTAGTTCAATCAGAAAGAAAATCCAGAGTGATAGAAGCCAACGGGCAGGAAAACATTAATTACAGCAAGTGACTAAAAGCTATGCTCCATTGTTCCCTGCCTGAATTGAATGTGTGCTTCAGAATACATCCCTGCATCTGCAGTGTGTGTGTGGGGGTGGGGGGTGACAATGACGATGATAATAGTGGACATGGAACAAACTGACTTTCAGGAAAACTTATCTGCCAGTTTGTCATTGAGGAACTCAATTTCCAAAGAAGCCCAGGGTTTTCTGGAACAGTTTGAAAACTACTGCTTTAGTTCAAAACAGCTTAAAACCCTGATAAGCTATCATAAAAAGAGAGAGAGAGAAAGCAAAAAAATCAATCCTATCATGAGAATGCTTTATTAAATCTGAGTTCTTGATATAATCCTTCTTAGCCTCTTATTGCTGTCTTTCCAACCTTGCTTAGGCTGCAACCTCATAGGGTTGTTGTAACCCTATGGGTTGTAACAACATAGGGTTGTTGTGTAAGAAACAAGAGGTAGGGGGAAATGGAGAAGGGAATGGGTGACAAGGGGGGAAGATCACGTTCCAGGACGGAGGTGGGATTGGCAGTGGGTCCCCCCATCTCATAGTTCAATGATTGGCTTATTTATTTATTTATTTATTTGTGTCATGGCCCTGAACTAGATGGTTCTGAAAGACAAAGAGAAGAAAAGGAAAATTCAAAGCAACAGAAGCCATAAGGGAGGAAAAACATTATGGTCAGCCTGCATTAAATGCAGATTCAGAACCCACAGATTTCAGCATCTGCAGGTCTCCCCGAACCTATGGAGCAGGGCAATCTGGATCCTCTGGCGGTGGGGGAAGCTGAACTTCCCTCACCTCCCGAAGGTGTTCTGAGCCCCGCAGAGGCTGCTTGTGTCTGCCTGCAGCCTCTGTGGACCACAAAATGAGGCTTAGGAGCAAAAATAATCACCATTTTTTTATTTTTGCAAAACCAAGAATGACATTTATATGTCTTTAAAATGCATTCTGAGGCCCAGAGAGCCCCTCCTGCTTGGGTTCAGAGGGTGGAGAGTGGGCCCAGAAAACCGTGGGTTTGAACGTCCACGGTTTTCCTTATCCATGGGGTGTTCCCAGACAGAAACCTTGTGGATAACAAGGGCCTCCCTATAATTACCAAAAGTGACTAAAAGCAGAGATGTTGGCTCTCAGTCCTAAACTGAGTCCTTAGAACTCTCAGAGCTGGAACACAGAACAGGATCTCACCTGCAAGTATTAAGGGGGGGGAAAAGGGTATGCAATTCCCGGCTATGCAGGGTTTTAAAGGTTGCAAGCAGATCTTGACTTCTGCTCCAGAAAGATCCTCCCATTCAAGGGATACAAACTTTGCACACCTAATTTACTAAGGACTCATCTTGCAATGCCATAGAATTAATCCCTACAAAGTTACTCCACTGAATGGAACCATGCCTTGCGAAATTAATACATACATTGAAATGCCAAAGGGTGAGGACCGCAATAACCATGGCCGTGGTTGTTCTTCCTCTGCCACTGTGACAATTGAACACAAAGGCTGTATGGGAGTCCTCGGCAAGAGCACCCTTCATGGCTTCTAGCAGCTTATCAAAGTCCTATAGATGGGAAACAAAAGGTATCAAAAGTGAGAAGGGGGGATCTCCAGCGTACAACCTAAATGCATCTGTACACCCTTGCAGGGTTATAGAACATCTTGCTGACATGCCTTTCACCTACCACATCAACTAAGCCGTAATTACAAGCAACAAGTTATACAAGATACAAGAGACACGTTATAACGGGAAATTGCACAAGGCAGATGGAGCAGCCACTAAGGCTACATAATCAACACTTCACAAAGCATTTTGGCAGTGAGGAAAGAAGGGTGTAAAAAAAAAGGCACCAAAAACAAACAAAAAAAGGATGCATTTTCCACATTTGATAAAACACATCCCAAAATTCATACTTCCTTCCTGAAAAGACCCTATTCACAGACACTACCCAAATATACAACCAACAATTATGTGCAGATGGAATCCTAAAACAGAACATATAATACCAGGAATTAAGAATGTTATCCTTGAGCCTGTCTCCATTTGGTACGTTTCTCTTTAAAATATTACCAAGTACTCCAGGGATCATGAACACAAACAGCCAACTGAGATGTCCACTGAAATTTCAGTGATATGTACCAGCTCTCCCGATTTTCTTATTGTGCTCCCCCTCCCAAAAAAGTATGTTTCTTTTTAAGCTCATAGCTTATTTTTTAGGTTAGTAAGCTGCTTTGAAGACCTCTTTGAGTGGTGGAAAAGCAACACAGAAACGTCGCAAATAATTATCTCCTCCATACTGTAGTGTTCAGCATGACAGACACCAGCGCGGCAGGCTGTGTATGTGTTGCTATTCTGTGGACCAAAGAATGCGATACAGGATACAGAATTCAACTTCCTAATATCTCATTTTTTTAAAGAAGCAGCAAGTTAACATATTTTGGTGCTATGAAGATATGCTTGAAAGTAAGTAATACTTGAAAAGTGTCACAAGGCAGAGAACTCACTGCGTAAGATTTCCAGTAGTCAATGCCAGGGTTGAGTCTTCCTAACAGGTTAGGACACAGTGTATTCATTTCGTTTAAACCTCTCCTTTCTTCCACACTAGAACACAAGGTTCCCAGGCCCAAGGTCACCTGCCCAGGCGCTTACATCTACTTAGCCACAGCTAGGTGTCTTAAGTTATCATGTATTCCCAGTTCCAATGCCCAAGGCTGCCAGTCGTTGAGACAGGAGTTATGCATCACTGGTAGCCTACAATGTTTACCTATCACATAAACTTAAGTAACATTCAAATCAAATATGCAGTTATACTGCTCAGGGGAGGACCTAAGGGGGGAATCACATGGTCCTGGGCGCTGCCACAGCCTGCCCTCCTGAGCCAACACTGCCTGCCCTCTGGAGCCCTCCTGAAGGCCAGGCAGGCCATGAGCAGCATCTGCAGGCCCTCCAAAGGGTTATTGCAGCCTTTGGAGTAACGCTTAAAGGCCTTCCAAAGGCTGCAGTAAGCATTTGGCGGGTCTGCAAAGTGTGCGGACGTTGCACAAGGCTCCAAGTAAGGAGGGGCAGTGCGCGCTGGCAGTCTGGTACTACTTACAGGTAACCCTTAAGGCCAAATATGGTTTCCATCTCTGGTGAGGCCAATAGGTGGCAGCAACATCACTACAATATTAGTCGGATGACAGTCTTTACAACCTAGTCCTATCCTCTGGTACACCATAGCATGAAGGCATGCAAAAAAGCAACAGGTTATATGCTATTGGGGGAGGGGGGTGATTTGAAGGCAAGCAGGAAGTAAAAAAAACACCCTCCACATAAGCCCTCAAGCCGCCCATTTTGGTGATGTATGTCCAAGGAGGGAAAGGAGGTAGGGAGGATTTTAAAGACGAGTATAAGATCCCGCATACATGAGTGATGCCAGGATCTACATGCCTCTGATTTCTTCCCCAGAACGCCCCATCCCGCCCCACAGCCTGCCCCCACCACTGACTTTCCACCAATGGGGAATCAAAGAAAGTCACTGCCGTGTGGCCAACACCACTTACTGTTTCCAGCAGCAGCCCACTAGTGCACTATAGAGCACTGTGTTTTGCGGTGCTGTTAAGTCAAACTATGCTGCCCAAATGTGAATTCCGGCAGTGAAGAGAGATGATAGGACTGGGCGGTAAATTGATTAAATGCTACGAATACACTGAATAATATGCTGACAGCCCAGCTATCTTCCACGGAACATGTAGAGTCATCCCTAGGGCTCCCAGGTGGTCTCCCATGGACCTGTTTTGTTTCAGCACAGTGGCTGTGCTTCAAGATCTTTTATAATGTTGCTGCAACAGATGCAACACCAGTGGCAACACCATTTTGCACCCGGGTTTTACATTTTTTTACACCCGCACAGCAAAATTATTTGTTCATTCACATTTTATACCTCCAAGGAGCTTCCTCCAAGGAGCTAACGGTGGTATGCACTTCTTTGGTCATCACAACAACCCTGCACAGGAGGTGAGGCTGACAGGAAATGAATAATAATAATGACAGGAATAGTCATGACAGGAAATGAGGAAAGGTTACAGCATTTGGGGTTCTTCAGCCTAGAAAGAAGGCTCCTGATGGGTGGACATGACTGAGACATACAAAATTATGCAGGCGGTGGATAGAATAGATAGAGGGAACATTTTTCCATCTCATACAATACCAGAACCAGGGGACATTCTCTATAGCTGAGTGTTAGGAGAGTTAGAACAAACAAAAGAAAATATTTCTTTACCCAGCATGTAATTAGTCTGTGGAACTCCTTGCCACAAGATGTGGTGATGGCATCTGGCCTGGGTGCCTTTAAAAGGGGATTGGACAGATTTGTGGAGGAAAACGCCATCACAGGTTACAAGCTATGATGGGCAGACGCAGTCTGAGAGTAGCTGGTGGCTGATCATGAGGGCTAGGTAGGATTTTTTCCCCCTATCATCTGAATTGGCCATGGATGGCAGGTTTTTTGGGAAGGTTTCTTTTGCCTACCTCAGACTGGGGAGGGAGGGATGGGTGTTCAGTAGATTTCATGATTTGCACTTGTGTTTAATAAAGTTAAACCCCAACCTCATTCTGGTGTCTCCCTTGGGGGTGGTTTAAGGGTAATAGGCTACTTTAGAATGCCAGATGCAGGGAAGTGGCTGTGAGATACAAGTATCTGGTTGCCTTCCGTGCTCCCTGAGGCATCTGGTGGGTCACTGTGAGATACAGGAAGCTTGACTAGATGGGCCTTTGGCCTGATCCAGAAGGCTTTTCTTATGTTCTCACTAGCTTTTATGTACCCGGCTTCGCCCGGGTGTTTATAGGTGCCATCCCCGACCCCCAGCTACTCGCCAGGCATACAGATGGCCCATTTATATGTCCCATCCCTGTCCCCGCTCACATGTGTGCCCAGGTGTTTATATGTCCCATCCCTGACCCCACCCCCACTCACATGTGTGCCCCGGTGTTGATATGTCCCATCCCTGACCCCACCCCCACTCACATGTGTGCCCGGGTGTTGATATGTCCCATCCCTGCTGCTGTACTGTTTCTGTTGCTCTAGGTGTAGTAGCCCTCTGTTTCATATCCTGTAGTTGTTTGTGACGCTGCTGTACTGTTTGTGTTGCTGTAGATGTAGCAGCTCTGTCTCTCTTATCGTGGAGTCTTGTCACGCTGCTGTACTGTTTCTGTTGCTCTAGATGTAGCAGCTCTGTGACGTAGCGTTGCAAGTTTGTTTTGTTTTTTTCCCCTCAGGTGTTTCCTGTGTACGCTGTTGTTTCATCTTTGTAGCCTTTGGTTGCACCTGCCCAATTGCCTTACATTACACAGTGAAAGTAAACTTTCAGAGAGAAAGTAAACTTTCAACAGCCACAGCACCTTGTGCCAACTGTCCACTGCCAAGCAGGGACCGCCCACATGTCCACAGAACACATTGTATCGGTTTGCCTGCGTGAAACCTGTTTGCTGTTGTTTGTCTTCAACTGTCAAGAGTTCAGTTGCTGCCTGAAGATTCCGCATGCCATTTGCATCTCATCATGACATCATCAGAGCCTCGGAATGCTGCGGCTCAGCCCATAGCCGTCCATAGAGAACCACAAATTCGCTTGTACCCGCGCCCGTGGGGGCGCGATCCGTTCCAAAACTGCGCAGCGATGGTTTCAGGGGGCCAAGGCACCCGCGTGCCGAGTTTGGCGCGAATCGGTCCAGGCGTTGCGGAGCCTATGTGGAACAAACATACACACATACATACACACACACATACGCTCTTCTTTATATATATAGATTGGTCAATTTTGAGTTAAGGAACTTAGATTTTCTTAACTCAAAAGGTGAGCCCCCTGCTGGCAATGTAGTGTACCTTGACAATTTTAGTGCTTTGTCAGTGTGCCCATGAGATGAAAATGGTTGAAAATAGCTATTATAGCCAAACAAACACAGAAACCTGACGTATGTAACAAAAAATAGATTTTTGTTACATAAGACCAGGAAAATCACTTCGTACAAAGGGCCAGTTAGCGTTCATTGTGGCTGCTGAGGGCTGGAAGTTATATCAATGAGCAGAAAGCGACATCATTAAGCAGGAAGTAAGCACTTTGTTCTTACCTAGAAATGCTTTAGATATGGGAAGCCCAATTATCATACAAACTGCCTTTCAGCAGCACCACTGAGGCCTGAGTGGGTTAGCAGCAACACACACACCAGTTTCTTAGCATGTTTTCCTTGTTCTGCATTCTTGCAGTGGTTTCCCCACTGTTATGTGCCTTTGCTGGTGGAAACTTCATTTCCTACACTCAGCACCCCCTGCAGGCTCAAAGGACTAATGGCGCTGGAGTTGCTTGTTTGCTGCAGGAGGTCAGGAGACAAGGCAAGCAACACGGGGGTGGGGGCAGATGAAAAGGTTCTGTGGGCCTCATTTGTGGACTCATCATGCAGGCCCACAGGCTTTGTGTTTTACACCCCTGAATAAGAAATGTTTATTTCGGGGTGGTTTTTTTTGTCTTTTGGCCACAACTTTTGCTAGCATTAAGGTATTATACTCTGGGGGTTTTCATTGAATTCCTGGTGAAATTCCACATTCCAATACCAGCATGATGGTATTATTCCTTAAAACAGAGATTTTAAAAACCGCAATTTTTACAAAATAAGGTTTGTTTTCAGTTTTTACTTTTTTGGCCATAACTTTTGATAGAATCGAGATATTATAGTTTTTTTCATCGAGTTCCGGGTGGAATTCCACTTCTAATTGGTATACAGCATGACCACATTATTCCATAAACTCGTGATTTTTGGAATTTGGGGTTCAGTGGTGACACCCCCCCTAAAGATGGCACCTGGGGTGCTGCGCCCCCCCGCCCCATAGGTAGCTACGCCACTGTGCAACACAGAGGGGACAGCATATTTCAGGGACCAGGGTATCTCAGTGCCAAATGGCTAGGACAGAAGCAACTACAACCTAGTATCATCATGCCCAATAAGCTACTTTCTCTGGTCCAAAAGCCAGTTCTTAGTATTCCCTACTGAGAAGCAGACTGTTTCCCTAGTTGCTGCATTAACTTCTATTCTCAAAGTCCCAAGTTCAGATTCTTTTGGGCTTCCACAAGATCACCAAGAGCTGTATACGGTTCCCAGCAGGCTTCTGTCCCAGCTGGACAGTGGACTGTAGAATATCTTCCATGCACCTGCAGCAACTTCTTTTTCAAAATTGGCAATACTGCTAAACTGCAGCAGTTACGCATCCACCTCCCCACATGGAGGTGTCTTTGCAGATCCACTGGTGGCTTGGCATTCTCCTGAAGGTGTCTGCGTGAGACCCAAGAAGCATTTGAACCAGGCTATAGTCAATGAAGAAAGCAATGGCTCCCTCCCTACCCTGTGAGTACCCAACCAACCAGTCTTTGGGCTGAGGACACATGAAGTTGTGCAACTCTTTTCCCCACTCAACGTGCCTTCAAAGGAAAGCACCAAGGTCAGGATGGAATACTAAGTGGGAGAAGAGAAGCTGTTTTACTCTTTCTCTGCCAGCTATCTGGCAGTTAGCCATCTAACTCAAAATTGAACACACATGCCCGAACCACCACTACTTTTCTCCAAGTGGGGAAAACCATGCATGTCCCTGTAAGGCAATTACCTTTTCCTTGGGAGCACAAAAGTCTGGAATCGGGATCCGTTTGTACATCAATCCGTGGCAGGTGCTCTTGTGCTGGTTAAATATTTCTTGCACCGTCAGGCAGGTCTTGAACATCTTCATCTGTTTCTCCTGATCTAGATAAACTTCAATCCATTTCTGGTGCTTCAGCAAGTCATTCTTCAGTATGGATTCCAGTTTCTGAAAAAGGGACACAATGAGGCTGAAAAAGACTTGTTAGGATGTCCCCACTCCCGCTTGTATGTCCATCGGCTCTCCTTTTAGGGTAGAGGCATGAGGCAGAAACAACAAAAGTATATCATTATGGTTCACATTGATGAAATTAAAAAATGATGTCAAGGCAGATATGGTGATGACAGGGTGTGTGTAGAAACTGATAGGACATGACAGTATGGAATGGAGAGAGTGGAGAAGTTTTCCTCCCTCTGTCGTGATACTAGAATAGCCAACAAAACTGACAGGGATGGAGTTTTAGCATGGACAAAAAGATGTAATTCTTCACACTGGGCATAATTTTTGGAATATGTTGCTATAAGACGCAATGATGGCCACTAGCTTGGAAGATTTTAAAAGGGGATGGACGAAGTCATGGGAGACAGGTTTATCAATGGCTACTGCACTACTTCCAGGCTGAGCAGATACATGCCTCAGAATACCAATTGCAGGGGAGCAATGGCAGGAGAGGTATGCCTTTCACTTCTTCCAGTGGGCTTCCCAGAGGCAGGTCACGGCCACTATGGGAAACCAGATGCTGGACTAGATGGGCTTTTTGGTTTGATTCAGCAGGATGTGTCTCATGTACGCACATGGAGGATTGGGAGGGGTGTAGATCACAAGGAGAGCACATGTTTTGCATGCAAAAAGATCCCTCTCTGAACTCTCCAGATAGGGCTGGAAAATCTCTGCTAGTCAAAGTAGAAAATACTGAGCTTAGTGAACCAATGGACTGATTTCACACAGTTTCCCATGCTAAGTCCTTGTAGCAAAATGCATAAGCTTCACCCTACAACTGCACAAGCAGACAGAAGTGTACAAGGAGCTACATTTGTATCTGGTTTAGGAACTACATAGGAAGTAAAGAAAAAGGAAGCCCAAAACCTTCATGCTTCCAGACCCACCTAACTCCCATATCAGTATATCACATGCACATTTTGTAATGCCTCAAGTTGTTTTAAGTCAGTATGTTATCACAGCCCCTTCTAGCCAATCACTTGTTTTAGTAATATTGAGGAGATAATAGGAGGCAAAAGTATTCAAGTTCTCACCTCTAGCTGTTCAGGTGACATCACAGGAACTATTATCTGTTGTTCTAGGCTGCCCACCTCCCTGAGTGTATATGTTTGCTCATTCCCTTCCAGAACTACCTCCTCACGGAGATTAACCCACAAGATACGGGAATATTTCCTCTTTGCATCAGTCAGGTAGTTCAAGACAGTCCCAGTAGCCTAAAAGAAAAGATAACTAAGGTTAGGGCTGCACAACGAATAAGTGACATTTGGAATCGCTCTCATTTGTAACTGGGTGATCACTGGTCTCTCTCTCTCTCTATCCAAGAACTGCATGGTATTGCTTGATTACCTTGGAGTTGGGCTGTGCCATCCCATACACTGGCATCTTAGGGACCCTCCGAAAGTTGGCCACACTCATCTCCTTCACAGTGCTGAGCACGTCTGGAGAAAACCGTTCATCCACCACCTGCAGTGGAGGTAACACACCAAAGGCTGCAGCCGCATAATTCAATATTTCACATTGCGTTTCTAAAGACGCCTCCACAAACACTCCTCGCTTCAGCAAAAATATGCTGCGAAAGGCAACAGTTTTCACCACAGCCTCCTTCCAAACTCCTGTTACTCAAAAATATCAAGAACAGGCAGCCAAGACTGTGAGTTACTTGAATCCCAGAAAGCATCCTAAAATCCACAGAGCCTGTCGGATTTCAGCCAGTGCTCCTGAAACAACCTTTCACAATTAACAAATTCACAATTAACAGCACAATCCTAACTAAATCCATACACACCCCAGCTGATGCAGCCGTACCAATGGAACACCAGGGGGGAGGGGCAGTCTGGAGGTCTCCTCAAGGTAAGGAACTTTTGTTCAAACTGTATTAACTTTTTCCTTTACTCCAGGGATAGGGGTTTGTTGCCCAAATGGGTTTCCTTAAATCTGCATTAGCTATTTTGCTGGCACAAGTCTTAGGTCGTTAAGGAAAAGGGACAGGGAATGTGCTTAGGATCTGGTGCATGTTCATGCTGCCAAGATCCACCCCTCCCTCTCCTGTTGTACCTCCCACCCAACCCCTCCCCACTCAGAAACTGTTCCATTCAGCCCCCACTCCACCCACTCCCCACCAACTTAACTTTGCTGCTGGAGGTAGTCAGCAGCAGGCATCTGGCACCACTGTTTGCAGCGGCAGACGCAAAATGGCTGCCAGTAGCATACTGTGCTCCCCACCATATGGCCATTTTATGATGGCGGGAACAGTGTTCTGGTGTTGTAAGGGTAGCCTAGTCCTAGTTAGGATTGACTTCCAAGGGAGTAAGGGAAAAATCAATTCAACCCATCACAAAGAGATCGGCTGCGTCCCCAGAGTTCTTACAGAAATGTACTAAAGCTGAGTTGCTGTTCAAGACAACTCTTGCATAGAGCCACACAACAGGCAGTAGGTGTGTAAGGGAAATTTCTTGACAGCCCCATACAAGGCCAAGGAAACACGGTGGTTCACTCACCAGCACCCGCGCTCCCTTGGTTATCTGCTCTCCTGTGATTGTAAGTTCAGAGAGGTTCATGTTCGCCTGAAGCCTGTACAGCTCCGAGTGTCTGCACATCCATCTGCTGAAATCGAGAGCAAAGGCCAGGGGATACTGCCAGTCAGAAAGAAAGAGAACGAGACAGGAACAGTTTCAGGCATGTGCTTGTGTGATCCCAAGAACAGCAGCAGTCCTTGCAAAGTCCTTGCTATTGGTGAGCAAAAAGAGATGTGCCTTTTTGCTAGCAAACGTGGCAAAACAGAGATTTGCTGATCTGACCATTGTGTTTGAAAGCGACTTCTCTTTCTATTAGGACACCTGATGTTAACTGAGTGCATTCTTGTCACTGCATTGACAAATCCACTGTTGAACCATGTCAGAACAAGGAGACAAGGCGTTGTTCTTTATAGTTTTCATTGAAACACAGACTTCAAAAGGTCTGTGATTTGCGACCAAGATATGACATCCACATGCAAAAGAGGGAGAGAAGTTGATGCTATTTTGGTTGTTTTTTCCCAAAAGCAGGAAGTGCAACAACAATGGGAAAGGTCCATCCTCAGCTGAGAAGAACCTGCTCACCTGTTCATGAAGGTAATAGTTGAAAACTATCAGGTAGAAATAGCGCTCCAAACTCTGTAGTGTTCTCTGGAGAAAATACTCTTTGGTACTGTTCCCCTGAAATGCACAAGAACAGTTAGCAATGGAAGACCTGTTGAGAACACAACCCCTGATGTCCAGGGAATGCACAAGAAGCAAGCAGGATTCAGGTCCCATGTGCCTGTAGACAATGCCCCCAGACAGCCAGGCATTCAACAATTGTCTGGTAAGTCTCCAGACTTACCAGTAAATCTCCATGGAAAGCTTATTTGCATGCCCTGGAATGCTGACCAGCCACTTGATAAACCAGACAGGTAAGTCCTTCTCCAATGCAGCTTAGTCTCTTTCAGAGACTGGAGAGTGAACAAGTGGCAAGCCAGGGGCGTGGCCAGCAGGTGTAACCCCACTCCCCCCTAATTCATTCACTGAATGGGGAACGAGGTGATACTGTATGAATACAGATACAGAAATTTGTGACTACACCACAATTAGCTAGTTCATTTGGAATACAATTTTCCACTGAATACTGTATTTCCAGTGGAAAAATTCTTTTCACAATCTTCCATCTTCAACATTAATGGCTTGTAAAATCATGCATATATACAAACCATTAATGCTGAGGGTAGATGTGCCTCTGAGGCTTACCACATGACAGCAAAGAGAGTGGAAGCACTCAAGGCTGTTTGTGTATGCTACAGTTAAAAAAAACCCAACAACCCTCAAAAGCAGAACCAAGTTCTGCAGCCTGGATAATTCATGACCAAATGGAATAGATGCTCTCATTTGGCAACATTTATTTGGCTTCTGCTCATCATGGGAGGCACCAGGACCTGTGCAGGATAATCTCTAAATCCTGCCTACTAGAGTTTTTTAAAAGTGAAAGGCAGCTTTTGTGCAACATAGAGCGCAATCCTAAGGCGCTCTTTGGCTAAGTGCAAGTCCCTTGTCCCGGCCAGGAAGTGTCACAAACATGCCATAAGGCAGATTTATGTCGACTCCAGAGTTGGGGAGGCCAGCGCAAGGACACGCACTGGCCTCTCTGCACCAATTCCTGGATCGGTGCTGGGAACGTAAGGCTGATGGAGGCTGGTGCAGGGGGTTGGGGAGGGGAGGGGGAGAGTGGACCCATGGGCAGACCAGCCCAGGGAGGGGGTGGGTGGGACTGGCCCAGCCAACATAGGCTGGACCCAAACCCATGTCTCAAACCTAGTCGGCCATCTTCCGAGCCCTTGAGATTTGTGTCAGCAATTTTGCTGATGAGATCCAAGGAGCCCTATTAAAATGGCTGCCACGTGGCACAGGGAAAGCGGAATTAATTACCCTTACTTGCAGCCCACCCCAACCCAGTTATGTCCTGTGGTACTTCCAATTGGTGGACCATGTGAAACGGTACAGTGGGGGACAAATGTTGCGAAACGCTGCTCTAAAGCCAAACACACAACCCTCAGTTCTCAACACAGGATGTCCTTCACATACAAGACACATCAAGACCTTCAAAACAATCACAGCATAGGTTTATTATTTTATCGTGCCCTTCCTCCACATGGCTTAGGATGGCATACATGGTTCTCCTCCTTATTGTCAACCCTGTGGATTAGGCTCAGAGACGGAGCTTGCCCACAGTCACCCAGCATACTTCTTGGCTTATCAAATGTTTGAAACCACATCTCTCAGCCTGACTCCTACTCTTACCACTATACTGTTCATATGGAAAATGTAGGCTTCCAACATGTCATTCTGTATTTATAAAGACATTTCGTTCCATTTTAGGAGAAAGAGAGAACTTGGCAAGATTCCGTTGGAAATCTCTGACATTACATAATTGTCTTTTGTTAATATTTACTCGCTATCCTTCAGAGAAATCCGGCCTGAAGTCATTTATCAAGAGATGAAGAAACATGCTTAGGAGCAGAACTGGACGCACATTTTCCTGCATGGAATATTTACAGCCACACGTTGAAAGAAAAAAAATTGGGCAGTATCCAAACAAAATGCAAACTTATTTATGTCGTATTGATTCCTTCGGGACAGATAGTTGTGCAAGAGAATTAAGGAAGGTTTTAACATTGTGATATATTCCATGGTGTCCTTACAATTGTCCTTTACTCAGTACATGATGTCACGCTACATGAAAATTGTGCTGTAGCGTCCCTTCTGCAGTTCTGACCAGCCAGCAAAAACACGATGTTTACCAACCCTGTGCTGGGTACCCATTCATGCTATGAAAGTCACAAGTTGTGCAGGCTCAGCATACACTATGCAGAAACAAGGCTTCTTTCTGGCTTTTTTTTTTCCTTGACCCACTACAAACATCTTGCTAGAGATTTTCCTTTGTTTAAAAGAGCTGGTGCTGTACTTGAGCTCCAAATAAACACTCCCCATGTTTAAATGTAAGTGGCTTCCAACGACTTATTTCCTGAGCCGATCAGGACCTACCACCAACCACGTATCCTGCGACGGCAAGTTGCAAGTCACCCCCATTTCATGAGAATGGCTCTCATGAAGCTACTGCTCAAGAAGGGCAAATAAAAGCAGGAGAAGAGAAACAGCAGCAGGTGAAACCTCAGGGTCACACATGAGAGCAGAGAGGCAACTATAGACCAACTATAGAGGTGGTAAGCCCCAAGCAGGGCAGAATGGGTGGCACGGTACTCGGGGTAACACGCGACACACGTGAATCTTAATACACTTGCTCTGAGATCAGGGGAACACTTTCAATCACAATCCTTTTTTTTGTTGGAAAGATGCAAGAACAAAAAACGAACTGTCAAGAGCTATAGACCTGAGCTGTTGATTCCAAGTTTGTGCATCTGGGTCAGCCCATGAGCATTAGGCTCTATAATCCCAAGTCAAGCTGATCTCCAGCATCATCAAAGATACGTGTATGCTGCTTTTCAACATACAGGTTCATAAAGCAGAAGTCATAGCAAAATAAAAGGGGGGGGGAAATCATTCCGTGCCATAGAGGGCTCGCAATAAAAAAATAAAAAATAAAAGACACACCAGCAAAACATCCCCTGGAAAATACTGAGCTGAGATGAATAGGGACAGTTGCTGAACATGACACCCACCTGCTAAATAACCCTTCATGCGTCCCACCACTTTTAAAGTGCCTATTTAATTAGCCCAGACAGCAATTGCCATGCTCCCCCATCTTAATTTCTGAAGATCCCGCTACAGTGGCTTCCTTATATTTATTTTAAAAAACACCAAAACGATGTAGGCTTGCTTGTGTACACTGGTTTACATTCCTATTTTTCAGGGGGGGAAATGAATTGTAGGCAGGAGGACTCTCAATCTCTGCTTTTCTTATTTCCACACACACACATCCCAAAAAATCTTCCAACCATCTCAGAGCAAGAGATATTTGACATACGGTTTAGAAGTCTAGTCCTGGAGGTCTAGGGCCCAGAAGTTCTCAGCGCAAAACTTCAGCTTCACCATGAATCAAAGTTACAGGTGTTATTACCTGCCATGAACCTTAGGGATGAGCAAGCTGGTTCTCAATTCAACACCATTAAAAAACAGGCAGCAGAATTAGGAATCTGGTGTTTATATCACAATAATACACGCTCTCTCCCTACAAGACGAGAGTAGCACACAAGAGCCTGAGTGAGAGGTCTGTATCGGAAAACAGGAGCACCACATGACCCACACTGGCCTATCCAACTAAGAGGTCTTCCTGCTCCGTCTCTCCACAGTACCCTACTTTACAAACGTGCACAGACCACCTGGCCTCCCAGTTTGCAAAGCCTGATGTGTGTGCCCTCCTGACCTCTTTGGAGGAAGAGTAGTGTGCAAGTATAAGAAAAGCAAGGAGGAACATTATTTCCAAGTCCTCATGTTCTCTTGGAACAGGAGAAATCCTTCTGGCTTTCTGAATAAACATTTGTGTGGTGGAAAGCTTTCTGGCTTTCAGTCCTTATTTATAGTCATCATTTGCACCTGAAAGGTTTTATAGTTTATCCTGTTTATTTTATATCTTTCCACAATTCTGCAATGGCCCAAGACTGTATCAACAGGGATATCATTGAATTATTAGAAGCCTCTTCCTCCCTCCCCCCCCCACTACCTACAACTGAAAAGGACAACATGTCTGTTTTTCAAAACATTAGTTTTTCTCCTGTGTTGGTTATAATCACTTTCCTTCATTTCTATTTGTTATAGATGTAATGATAAAGAATCTTAACGCTTTACTGATTTTGCTGAAGAAAAAAACTCTAATGTTGATTCTATTATTTCTAGGTTTCCTTGGAATTCCTTAATCCTGGAATTTGTAGGATTGCTGAAAATTTAGGATAACCCAGTTTGCTCCCTAGTTTTTTGTTGAACAAAAATAAGTGAATCAGATAAATCTGTAGGGCCAGCAGAGGGAGGACACTGCCCTGGCACCCCGTTCTAATGGCAGATTGTTTCATATATGGTAGGAAAGGAGCCTCCACACTCAGCTCAATTATGCGCTTCCCCCACCACATTTTCAGCTCAATCCTAACCCCATGCTGGAATAGAGAGGCCAGGCAGCCTGCTCCATAGCCAGTGTGGGGTTGGGACTGCTGGAGGTTGCACAACTTACAGAAAGGGGAATATATTCTCTTTACCCCGAGTAACATCCCAGCAGTCCTCATAGGGCTACCTGGAGCTGCACCAGTGAAATTGCTGGAGTAACTCTGAGTGGCCTATGTAAGGCCAACTGAGCAAGGGACAGGAGTCAGGATCCAGTGTAAGTGCTGGATACTGGCTCCACCCCCTACCCTGGGCCAGGCTGCCCATGTGCCTGCCTTCCTCCCACCATTCCTTCCCCCACCCCCGCCCTCCCAAATGCTACCCTGGCCAAAATAGGCCAGTGCTTACCTGCTCACCTGGGGCAGTACGGAGGCTGGATGTGTCCTCTACAGGCTGGCACACCTCTTGGTACCAACCATAGGGCAGCGTAAACGTGTCTTATGGCAGTGTTTGGACTGTCCTCTTTGTCTCTTGCTTTTGGGGAAGTCAGGAAAACTATCATGGAGTTCAGGAGGATAGAAGCAAAGCTTCCAGTCATTACACCCCTGCTAATTGGGCAAGAGGCACTTTTTCAAGTGGTGCTCCTCTTATATTTAGCAGGGGGAGAGTAACTGTCTCTCTTCACCCCAGCACACGGTCTTTTCTAGTGGCTGTTGCTGGTGGTGTTCTGCATTTTTAAGATTGTGAACCCTTTGGGGACAGGGAGCCATTTAACTTTATTTTTTGCTTGTAAACAGCTTTGTGAACTTCTTGTTGAAAAGCGGTATATAAACACTCTTTGATTGACTGATTATTTCACTTTCAAATAACCCTGGAAAATAAGCCTTCCTTGGGCCTGTCCCTTTTGCAAGTTTTGTTACGTATCCATATCTTGCTTTTTTATCAATATTAAGACTCAAGAGGAAAACTAAACTATATGTAGAGGTAAACAAAAAGCAGAAGGTAAAATGTAAAACTCGGTTCCTGCGAGTACCTGAATCTGGTAATCTTCTCCAATCCCTTTCAATTTCTTCTTATACTCATAAACGGCTTCCTTCATGTCATGCATTTCTGAACACAAAGAGATGGCAGCATCCACCTTGGAGGGTGAAAAGCACACGATCAATCGATGCAAAAGACAGGATGTCACTACCTTGAACCTTATGTGCCTCCCCCATCTAACCAGCTAGAAAGTATTCTCTGTCAAAGTTAAATACGCAGGCAGAATTGCTCTGTTGTAGCTGTCTGAACACTTGCAAATCTTTTGAGTTCCCAGCACATGGGATGGGGTGAGGGAGGAGAAGAATGCTTTTAAACATCTTCAGCATAAATGCACCTTCTTTTGCAAGAAGAAAGGAGGATGACAAAACAGACAGCTAAGAGGAAAGAGGAACTCTGACATGAACTCATTCCTTCCTCTAGCTTTCACTGAAATTGTAAGGCTGCTTTATTCATTGCGATGTGTGTTTGACCAGAACTTCAAGAAAAGAAGGCAGTGCTTGATCTCAGAGTACAGTCTCAGTCAATTGCCGTTCTGGGGGCTTGCCCACTCAGGGGCAAATCCCCAATTGGCTGCACCCTACCCTGGAAGTAATGGTGGTGATGTAATTGTGTCACTGCAATTACTCCCTGCGTCTGAGGGGCTATGGGCTGCCTCCTCCTTTCCCCCTTTAAAAAGGGGGAGAAGGAGGAGGCAGACTACAGCGGCGCAATGCAGCTTCATTACCGCTGCATTGCACAGCTGAAAGCTGTGCCTCTCCCCTCCAAGCGAAGCAGCCAGGTGCCACTCGCTGCTCAAAGCAGCTCCATGGACCAGCTTTGCACTGTTCCAAGCGGTGTCTGGTTCCTCCTTTTGGAGGATGAAGGGAGGCAGAGGAGATCTACCAGCGGATCTCTGCCATCCGCCCTTCTGCACACCAACCAGCAGAATGGAGCCAGCAGCTACTGCTGGCCTCATTTGGCTATCAGGAGAGGAGGCAGGCCGCCCACCCACCCACCCAAAAGTCAAATGCAGGATTGCAAGGAACCCAACAGATGAGGATTGCCTCTTATCTCCACCCGCCCCTTGCCCCTGTGTATTGAATGCTAAGGCTGCAATACCCAATCCACCTATATAACCAAGCATATAATTAATTGCTTACCTCCTCTACTATTTGCTGGCCTTTGGGGACTGTGTCAATGAAGTTTTGAATAATCCGAAATTGATCCCTTGGCAAAGGTTTAGCGGGCTGCAGAAGGCTGAGGTGGGAGGACAAAACAAGATTCCTATAATCTGCCGGGTATGATTTCCAATTCCAGTCTCTTCAAAACGCATTAGATGCCATCCTACTACTCCATACGCTATTTAATAATAAATCCACGGGATGCACTGTTCTGATTAACATAGTGGTATCTGTTCTGAACTATTCTGTGTATCTCTAAATGCCACTCCTATACTGCTACTGGAGAAAATAATGTCTCTCAAGCCAAAGGTTTTATAGCCTTCCATTTTGGAAGGGTTTGGCTACCCACATGCAGTACCTAATGTAATAATTAAAGATCCTTGTTTAAGTGACACTTCAATACATATTTTCTCAGGCGAATAACCTCATTTTTTGCCGCTTCCCTCTGTGGTTTGTGACTTGGCTCACCTGCTTGAGTTATCATGAACTCTTTGCTCAGCTGGCACTGTTGTTTGGGGTGCTAACTGGTAAGGTATTGCACCCATCCTCCCATCAGTCTTCTCTAACAGGGGCACGCTGTGGATCTGGAGAAAGAGGACCAATCTGTGGCGCAGGCTAACCTACAGGGTCTTTTTGGTCCCATAAAGCCATACAAATTTCTCAGATTCTCATCTTTCAATTTCAGCAAGTCAGAGCCTCCAGGACCTTTCTTCCACCTTCACGGTGATTATGGAAGTTCAGAAAGGGAAGAAGAAGAAGAAAAGCACTTACTCTTGCTTTTGATGACCCCCTCTGTGATGATAAAGCACCAGAGTGCCTAGGACCATGGCCAAGTTGGTCCTTCCAACTCCAGTTTGGCAGTTGAAGAGCAGAGTTGGAGGCGGCCTGCTGGGGTCTTGGGAAAGGAGCAGGTTTGCACTTTCCTAGAGAAGAAAATACAATCCAGACAATTCTTAAGCAGCCTGTTCACAAAACCAAATGGAGTCAGGAAAGGGACCCTTTTCATGGTCTGGAAACTCACATTTACTGCTGCTCTGCAAAGGGGGGTGGAAGATTAGCTGACACACACACACACATCCAGTGATGTCATGCAGAGGGTACGCGGGGGTACGCGAGTACCAGTTCCTAGGATTATGGCTGGCCCCGCCCATTCACCCGCCCACTCGTCGACTCCGCCCCCTGCAACGTTTGAATTTCCTGCACGTTTGAGTTGCCTGCATGTTCTCAGAGCCAAGCAGGCAGGCAGGCAGTGAGCGGAGCCTTGGCTTGCCTTGCCATTGAAAAATGAGCTGCTCTGGGGTTTTGGAACTGTTGGGTCACTTTAACATGATGCCAGGCCGCCTTAACATGTACTGAGGGTGCTGTGGAATACTGTTGCAACGGTTGGCTCAGCTTAAAATTGTCTGAGGCCTCAAAAAGGGCTTTTTTCATGTCACTTCCTGCCACGACATCACTTCCAGCTTATGATGTCACTTCCAGTGGGCGGGTCCCAACACATGCCAATCAAAAGTGAGTACCTGTTCTTAAATCATTTAGATGACACCACTGCACACATCCCCTGCTCAGTTTGAAGTCAGAGTCAATTTCATCACGCTTAATGTGTCCAATTCCCACCAAAAAAACACTTCATACAAGTCTGCAGCTTTTAGCAAAGGCATCACCCTCTCCCAAGTCAAAAAATCCAAACCGTACATTCCTTTCAGACTTATAGATAAGGGTAGTTTTTATTGTTAAACATGCATAAGAACACAAAACATGGCATTTTGATGCATATGGTATTTTCCAGAAATTAAAATAGATTTCCAATTATAAATAATAGTGGTGCTGTGTCTGCTGACACCATATCACCCATATAATCTACCTAGTGAACCTCTGAAACATTTAAAATTAATAAAAAGGAGCACTAGGAATGAGAACAACATAAAACACCACTTTCTGCCCTTCAAATCACAAAATCTGCAAAAACAAAAGAACACCATTTCAAACACCCCTACTCATAGGACTGCATGAAACGTTTTCCTAGTCCTTAAGGCAACTGTGGAAAACACACAACTCAACCCCCATGCTACACCATAGCGCCAGGACTGGCAAAAGGTCCTCTGAGATTCGGGTTATGATTTTTAGCACACTTCAGAGGAAATAAGCTCCACTGAGCATAACGGAAATTATTTCTGAGTATTCATGACTGGGACGGAACTTTTATTGTGTCTCATCCCTCCCCAAAAGCCCAGAAGTTCCACCCCTCCAACTTTTCCTTAGTTTAAAGTGTTAAAATAGGCTAGAAACACTTGGGGGACACAGAAGGGTTAAAAAATGAATTTCTTCGAAGTATTTCATTAGATGCCATCTAACGTTCAGTCAGTCATCCAGCAGGTGGGTGGAGGCTATCCAGTGTTTTGCACAGAGTGCCACATGTATGATTATATGCCTCTGGGGCATAAGTCGTGGGTGTGTCAGTGCAAGGAGCTCCAGGAACTCAGGGAGTGGGTCTGCTCCCCAGAGGCCTTGGTTGTGGACCTGAAGAAGCAGAGGCAGGCAGAGAGGGATTACACTGAGACCTCTGGGGACTTGCAGGCTTCGACCCACCCTCAGATGGGCAGCCCCTTGGCTTCTGGGATAGGAAGTCTCAGGGCTGGAGGACTTCAGTCTGGAACAGAGGGAAACAGTCCCCCAGTGGGGACCCCTTCTTCCAGTGATGAGCTCACATCCAATCGCACTACGGATGCTCCTCGGAGGGAGGGGGAACGTGGGCTTCTTGTAGTGGGGGACTATAGTTAGGAACATAGAGAGGGGGGTCTGTGAAGGATGTGAGGATCGCATGGTGACTTGCCTGCCTGGTGTGAAGGTTGCGGACATCACATCTCATCTAGATAGGCTGGTAGAGAGTGCTGGGGAGGAGGTAGCGGTTGTGGTGCATGTTGGGACCAACAACGTGGGGAAATGTAGCCGGGAGGTCCTGGAAGCTAAATTTAGGTTGCCAGGCAGGAAGCTGAAGGCCAGGACGTCTAAGGTGGTGTTCTCAGAAGTACTACCTGTTCCACGCACAGGGCCAACCAGGCAGGCGGAGCTCAGGGGTCTCAATGCGTGGACGAGATGGTGGTGTCGGAAAGAGGGGTTTAGATTCGTTAGGCACTGGGAACGTTCTGGGACAAGCCAGGCCTGTACAAGCGGGACAGGCTTCACCTGAACCAGAGTGGAACCAGACTGCTGGCGCATAACGTTACAAAGGTGGCAGAGCAGCTTTTAAACTGACCCCTGGGGGAAAGCCGACAGGAGCCGAGCAACATCTGGTTCGGAACTCCTCGTCCCTATGGGAGGAGGAGGGTGGAGGAGTACCACAGAGTAATATCGGAGTATGAAATAGGACTGCAAGCAGGAGTGAAAGTGACAGTTGGTCCAGTAGAAAAAGAGGCAAGGTGAATGGATCAAATAAGGGTCCCTCCTTAGGGAACCCCCTATATAGGTGTTATTATGCAAATGCCCAAAGTCTCCGAGCAAAGATGGGGGAAGTGGAATGTTTGGTGGCTAGGGAAAACACTGATATAGTGGGCATAACGCAAACCCGGTGGAATGCAGAGAACCAGTGGGATTCCGCAATCCCAGGCTATAAACTCTATAGGAGGGATAGGGAAGGGCGTATTGGAGGTGGGGTGGCCATCTATGTCAGAGAAGGGATAGAATCCAGCAGAATAGAAATTGAAGGTGGGCCTGACTCCACCATAGAGTCACTTTGGGTTAAACTACCAGGTCAAAAGAGTGATGTAATTGTGTGTGTGTGTGTGTGTGTGCGTGCGTGCGTGCGTGCGTGCGTGCGTGCGTGCGTGCGTGCGTGCGTGCGTGCGTGCGTGCGTGCGTGCGTGCGTGCG
>JAJKFI010000081.1:4592923-4637704 GCA_029204185.1 Lerista edwardsae | reverse complement strand
AGAGAGAGAGAGAGAGAGAGAGAGAGAGAGAGAGAGAGAGAGAGAGAGAGAGAGAGAGCGCTCTAACAAGTTAGAGGAGTGGCACTACAAGGCCCCTTGAACTTCCTAATCAGAGATGGCATTGACAACAAGGTCCCACATATAATGGTTATCTTATCTAAAAGGTCTTGTCTTTGCAATAGGTTTATTTTTTTATCTGAAGAATTTATACCCTGCAAATGCCCAAAGCGATTTACAGAGAACAAAACAAAATACAGTGTAACCATAATAAGTAAAACACAATAAGTAAAACACATTAAAACAACATATTAAAACAACAACAAATTAAACATTAACGGGAACACCGAGAGTGAACGGGAATGAAAGCTAGACCCAATTCTCCATATCAGGACGTATTGGGGGGTGGGAAATGCAATTGACCAGGGGAGTGAAGCAGACTATGACCATACACCAGAGGAACAGAGGTTAAATTCCAAAACAGCCAACAAGGTATCATTTTTAATGTGAGAGGTGCTGGGGTTGAAAACCTGCCTAGGAGTCATTTCCCTTTGCCCTAATCCCTGGTTGTAGGAGCCCTTCTTTCATCACCAAGTTACTATAGAGATAAACATCTTGATCTTTTCAGACGTAAAGTCTGAGCCCTGGCTAAAAAAAACTGGTAACCAGAGCAGAGCCCTAAAGAGCCCTCGCTCACATTCACTTCCCAAAGCTGACCCCGCTGCGGCCGCCACCACCTGCATCATCTGCAGCTGGAGCTCAGAGCTCAGCCACATTTCTTCCTGGGACACTCCTAATCCTATTCATAAAAAGCTTAACTGCATTCCACTTGGACTTCCACCCGTCCAAGGCACTTGGACACACTTTGCAACTTGTGAGTTTGTGAGATTCGAGACTTGAGCTGAGATTTGAATAGGACACTGCTGGCTGAAGAGACTATTTTTCACATGTTTATACTATCCTTCCTTCAGGGAGCTCAAGGAAATACACAAGCATTTACCTCTAGAATATCTGATCCCCCAACATCAAATCCACAGAGGACTTTAAAGTCCTCTCTAGAACTATCCTTGGAGCTTTCCTCACTTTGCTCCAGACTCAGACCCCCTTCACTCACACACACACACACACACACACAGAGGAAAGCAAGTGCCACCCACTCTTATCCTAGAAAGGATCTCTGTGAAGGCTTTTGACCATGCAACTCTTCTAATTTGGCTGGCTCCAAACCCTGGCATAATTTTTGAATTATGGTGCTGGAGAAGACTCTTGAGAGTCCCCTGGACTGCAAGGAGGTCCAATCGGTCCATCCTACAGGAAGTCAAACCTGATTGCTCCCTGGAAGGACAAATCCTGAAGCTGAAGCTCCAATACTTTGGCCACCTCATGAGAAGAGAGGACTCTTTAGAAAAGTCCCTCATGCTGGGAAAGATTGAAGGCAAAAGGAGAAGGGGGTGGCAGAGGATGAGATGGTTAGATAGTGTCAACGAAGCGATGAATAGAGAACTCCGGAAGCTACTGGAAGACAGGGAGGCCTGGTGTGCTGTGGTCCATGGGGTCGCAAAGAGTCGGACACGACTTAGCGACTGAACAACAACAATAGCCCTGGCCCATAGGCTGAATTCAGTGCCTGCCAGAATCCATCCCCCAGGTGAACGGCACTTACTGTTCTGCAGGGAGCCTGCTCTCTGCACCACTATTTGCCCCCAAACATCACCGCAGCCATGTACTTCGATGTACACAGACACTGACAGTACAGAAATATTTCAGCCTAAAGTTGCAAGTCAGAACTTTGGAGTACTGTGGAGAACTCCTATAGATTTCTGGTACTCCTCCATAGCAAGTCTTTGTGATTAGAATGTACAGTATCTCACAAAGCTAGCCCTTGCCTTAAAAAGCTTATGCCACTAGCAGTTTAGTAGTCTTTACGATGCCACAAGACCTGCTTTTCAGCAACAGACCAATGGCCTAATAAGGGCCTGCACTAGCAGAACGTGCGTTTCATCAGTGTGCACTATTGCAAAACCACTGTAAAGTGCTTTGAAACAGTGGGAGCCCCTGGTGCACCAACAGGAGGGCTGAAGCCAATCACAGGAAGCCCGCTAGAGCATGTAAGCCCAGCATGAGGGAGGGGGAGGACAGAACAGGTCGGTGATGGGGCAGGGTGGGCAAATTGATGCCAGTGTGCACTATATCTAAACCTTCTTCTTGGGATTGATCCGCTTGCATAGATCAACATGGATTTGTGCCAACAATTTAGCAAGTACGCGTTGACCCATTGCAGCTGTTGAGACTTACCCCAGGGCAATGGGCCAAATGAGAGCTTGGGGCACCAAGGAGAGCTCCAGCAACCCAAAATCCCCTGCAGCGTAGGGTGCAATGTAGCCCACGTTGTTCTAGGACAGTGGGTTTCAACTTTTTTCATCTCATGGCACAATGAGAAATAAAATCCTATTTTAGGGCAGAAGATTTAGCCGAGAGAGTTAATGCCTCCGTTTGCCCGAAGATAACAGCTGAAGATCTGAAGGTCGTGAGCTCGAGACTACCGGAAGTCTCTGTGAGCGGCAGACCTTGCAAAACTGCGGCTGATTAAAAGCTGAGTTCCAGCTGCCTTGTGTGAGGAAGAGTGTGCTGGTCAGCTGTGTCTCTGGGGGAGCAGGGAAGCCTCTTATCAGCCAGCAGAAAACAGACGGGTGGCTAAGAAAGAAGGCTAAATCCAGAAAGATCCATCTGTATGAGTGTTGTTCTTGAAAGATAGAACGTTTCTGTAAATTGTAAAAACCTTCGGGTTTGTGAATAAAAGTCTGCCTATGTAAACCGCCTTGAGTTACAGTCATTAGAGAAATCTAGTGATCTTAAGAAAGGCGGTATATGAATACAAGTATTATTATTATTAAAATTGTCAAGGCACACCATCAATTTTTGAGAATTGACAAGGCATACTGTGCTGCCAGTGGGGGGGGCTCACATCCCCCAATGGCCCTATTAATAAATCTCTCCCAAATTCCCACAGCACACCTGGGCACACCACAGCACAGTGGTTGAAAATGGCTGCTCTAGGATATAAATGATTAATTGTGCTGACCATATTTTTCACCTTTTTCCTATCAGCACATGGAGAGCAAGAAGAGAAAACCAGGGATTCACACTTAAGCAGCATTCCAGTAAGTTTTTCCATGGTGTCACAGACAACTCAATAAAAATCAGATGGAACAGAACCATCAATTACCATCAAAACTGCAGAGGCGTGTGTGGTAGTGTTTTTTTTAGAAGCAGCCAGCAGATGGCACATTAAGAGCAAGCGGATGAGCCCAGCATAGTTGAAAGCAAAGAGAATCCACCCAACTCTAGTTCTTGCAAACTCTGGGCACCCCCAATGCATGAGCGGAGAACATTAACTCTGGCACACATTGATACCCATCTCCTTACAAAGCTTGGTCTTCATGCACATCATCCAAACCTGTAGCATTCCACCATCACAATTCTGCTTCTGAGCAATTAGCCATCTGTCATGTGGTTTTTTTCCCACTTATCACCATTAAATGGGCCACCAGGACTGAGTCAATGATGGTTCTGTCAAACAGCTACTTCAATGATTCAGGAGAGAGGTGAAGTCTGGCTTTAGTGCACAGCATCCCTCATAACTATGGAATCAATGCTGCTTCTTTGGTTTATCAAACCACTGGTTCAGTGGCCAATGAATCAGTTGGGCCATGATCCAATCTTGAGAAACTCTTAGATCCCAATATATTCCTACCTCTCACCCCTTTGCACCTTCAACTCCACCAGATCTCAATCAGCTGACAGTTTCTGGCCACCTCAAAAGAATTCCACCCATTTTCTTTGTTGTCCCTTTTGCATATTGGGGTGCTACCAAAAATTCCTTTCCTGCCAAAATTCTGGACTTGTCCCACACCCCAGCAGAATAGATTTAGAGCGCAATCCTAAACTGGAGTTAGGCTGGCATAAACTAAGCCAGCAAAGTTTGGCCAGCACAAAGGCCACCATAAAGCATGTTTGGACTATTCTCAGAGTCAGGGAGGATGGCACACGCCTGTGTGCTGACCCCTCTGACTCAGAGAGTGGTCCAAACATACTTTACAGTGTCCCTTGTGCTGGCCAAACTTTGCTGGCTTAGCTTATGCCAGCCTAACTCATTTTAGGATTGCGCCCTTCGAATTGCCTGAGGAGTCTATGCATTCCTTACCTTTGTGGGGAAAAACAATTTAGGGCACAATCCTATACATGTCTACTTGGAAGCAAGTCCCATGATGTTTAATGGGGTTTACTCCAAGGAAAGTGTGTATAAGATTGCAGTCTTAAATGCATACTTTATCATATATTATATGATCACACCAACTGTTCTGAATAGAAGGTGTGTGGAAACTTGAAATACAGGTATTTTTTTCCCCCAAAAGGAAAAAAAGAATCAAAGGTTTTTAGAGGAAGAAAGTGGAGATCAGAAAGACCTGCATGGAGTTTGGACAGAAGAGAAACAGAAAACCTTCCATCCCTACCTAGAACACACACACTCTCTGTTATGATGAGGGGGTGCAGCTCCCCTCCCCTGGTGTAGCCGCCGCTGTCACCAGCCCAGACTCAGTAAAAACAAAGGGAGCTCCTGGGCAAAAACCCCTCTTAAAAGAGAGCCAATAAAAGAAGTAAAAATCCAATTTTATTGGTATACATTAAAAGCTACAAATAAAACTACAGAGGCTCTGTAATAAACCCTGAATTTAAAACAACAATAATCAACCCCTCTACTTAACCTAGCTGAGAGGAACCCAGAAGAACAGAAAGAAAAGAATACCTATAGGATCTTCTACCTTACTACCTACAACCAGCCTCCACAGCAACCAGTGGGGCTAACCTTCTGTGAGAGCTGAGCAGGATTCTATTCCTTGAGGCTTTTATCTCTATCTCAATAGACTAATTACCCCCACCTGAACCATCTACTCTCGAGTAGTTCTCTTTCAATTTACAAGGTTCCCATGAAACCATAGTTTCATGACACTCTCCTATCTCCAATGTGCAGTTTACTTTTCTCTCTCTAAATCCCTTCTCAATCCCGCCTCTTCCATGCAGCCTAATTTACCCCCATTAACTTCTGCTCAAAACCTAAAATTCATATACTAGCCTTTGTTTTTCGTTTTACTGTTTGCAAATTGCTTTTTACTATGAGCTGTTTTCTGTTTCTTTCTTAAAAAGCATGATATTCTTTTTTTTTAATGAAAAATTTAAGCACACTTGATTGCACAAACCCATTCAGCTGCTTTCCCTTGCACCCTCCTGACCAACTCCCAGCTGTTCCCTACTGTGAAA
The DNA here is from genome assembly GCA_029204185.1 of Lerista edwardsae. Classification (NCBI taxonomy): domain Eukaryota; kingdom Metazoa; phylum Chordata; class Lepidosauria; order Squamata; family Scincidae; genus Lerista; species Lerista edwardsae. Next base: position 4,632,388 of record JAJKFI010000081.1, on the reverse strand, counting down.
GTTTAACGCTCCTTACAGTAGAGACCAGTCTTTTGGGCTAATAAATAACAATGTCTTCTCTAGAAGCCAAATCACAGCAGAAGTGTCTCCCTACAGGATATGTGCCATCATAAATTCCAGATGGTTTTTTTTTTTCCCCCTGCAAGAGAGCCTATTTCACTTTTCCTTCATTTAGGGTGCCATCCTAACCAACATTCCAGCACCAGGGAAAGGGCAATGCAGCTCTGAGGTAAAGGAACAAGCATTCCCTCACCTTGAGGAGGCCTCTGTGACTACTACTCCACTGCAGGATGCTGCACATGCCCCACTGGAACAGCTATGTCAGTGCTAGAAAGTTGGTTAGATTGCGCCTTTAAGGATGCACCTACAACAACAGCCCCACAGGCATTAATTAAGTGTTTTCGCAGTTATTTTATAGCGGACTAAGTCAACACAAGCACCTGGACAGGTACATCTGGTGATTAAGACTCAGGAGATGCTAGGCAATCATCTAGTAAACCCTTGCATAAATATATATACTTGGAATACAAGTCTTAATTACATTTTTAACAGGACCTGGTCTCTATTGATATAGCTGGCAGAGTCTACATTACTAAACTATTCAATTAGTTGTCACCTTCCGTAAGAACGTCCAGTAAAATCTAGGAAAAGTATCAATGCAGTTCTTTCCTAGGACCACTGCTTGTCTGCCCAAGGGCACTGCTTCCTTCTGCCTGCAGACTATACAGGCATATAGACAGAAATATGCATTGTAAAACTGAAGACCCCTACTGAATATACATACTGTATAACAGCCAGATCCTACTGAAAACCCTGTGCAGCGGCACCAGCGCAGCCTCTGCTGCATCCCGTGGGACAGTTTTGGAGGGCTCCTTGCATCAGTGTAAGTCCCAGCAGCCACTATTGGTCAACCCAGACCTGAACCAGCGAGGTCACCGGCGGAAGTCTGCATTGATCTGTGGAGGCGGATCAGGCCTGGGAAGGCTGCAGCCTCCCTGCCGGCGTGCCAGCAGCATGTGCTTCGGCAAACTGCTTGATGGCTGCTTTGCAGCCAGCACAACGCTCATTCCCCCAGCACTAGTCTTCACTAGAACGGGACCACAAGACAGCTAGAGTGGCAGACTGAACACCCTTAACATCACGTACAATTGCAAATGTCACGGTTGCTATGTCACATTCCTAATTTGCCTGCCTTCGCTGGAGAAGGTCTGTGGCATTGGTTTTAAATATTATTAACAGGCAGAATGGGCGTGTATCTGTATACACCATGAACCAGTTTTCCACTGAACAATTATTTTCTGCTGCTCACTTTTAGATTAACACAGCTTCAACCGCCAAACTTCATGGAACGCTTTCATTCTCAGCAATAGTTTATTCCCCAGAATTGGCAGCTTTTGTGCAAAGGCAACATTTCCTTGTATTTTCGTGCAGCTCTCTTGATTCCTCAGAACAACATGCGCTGGGTGACAAGTTCCAGCTGCTCTAAGCAGTTGGCTTCCTTGTAAGCAGCGGAGACTGATCCTTGCAGCTGCCAGTCCTATACCTCAATCACACAGAATTACAAGCATCAGCAAACCGCCCCACAATCCTGCAAGAAAAAAAAGTTACCTGGTAGCCTTGATTTTCTTCCATGTGGCTTTCCAACGCTGGAAATGTCACAAATAGCAGATGCGTGGCTCTCGCTAGAGACAACTGCGCCACATGCACTTCTCACAAAATGTATGACCTGACAACATTTTGCAGGTTGGCTCATCCCAAATCTCATTGGCTGCCTCTTGGGGGGGGGGGGAGAAACACACGTCTTAGCAATATCACACATTTTGTATTGCTAGATGTACGTGGGAAGAAGGAGAGAAGGGGGCATTTTTCAGTGGCAGCCCCATTAGTGCCAAAATGTCTGGCTTTGGCTTTAACAACAGAGTGTATCCCTTCTACACCTCCCTGATCTGCAGCAGATGGGATAATATACTGTTGACCATGGACTGGAAGCTGATATAGTGTTATGGCTAAGAATATGTGCTAAGAGGTATACAATCTTGATTTTATTTTTACTCCTCACAACATCCCTACAGTGTAGAGCCTCAATATTTCCATTTTACAGTTGGGAGGCACAGACTGAAAGACAGTAACCTGCCCAAGCTTTTCTAATCAAAAGCAAAGCCCTAAGAACCCAAATCTAACACAAGCTATGGAGTCACAAAGGCTCTATAGCAGGCTACAGCAGGCTACATATGACCACCAGCTTGGTTCCAATATAAAAAGCCATCCATAGCAAAAGCATATTTAAACTAGGCATGCCATATTCGTAATACAGTCAGACATTGTTATACTGTACACTTACAGGAAGAGAGCCAGTGTGGGAGAATAATTGCCCTATGCAAATCTTTCTGAAAAAGCTAATCTCTAAATCTCCAGTTTTAAAAGGCTGTCATTTGTGATCATATTTAGTCATGTTAACATTCCTAGCCACTCCAAGTTAAAACAGATACAGCCCAAGAGTTTGGCACTTAATTAAGAAACAGCTTTTCAAAAGGGAAGGCAGCGACTCAACCACAAAACCCTCAATTTTCTCTTTAAAAATAATTTAACTCCAGATGTTGCATGAAACAGAATTATTGGCAGTCTGCTGAGAACTTCTGTCTCTTTTCCTTGCATTCTGCTTTTGTGAACCAGATTTTCAGATCCCATTATTTCCGTTTTGCCTGAATCAAAAAGGAGGATTTCTGAAATCTAGAATTCCATATGGAGTTAAGGGGAAAACGGCTGACAGTTGTAAGTACTGCCAGTAGTACTAAGTACTACAGTAAGTACAGTAATATAAGCCCACTTTTCTGTTTCTGGCCAAGGAGTGTAAAAGTTCTGGAATGACCATCAATCAGCAGGCTGGACTACTAGTATTTCACACTATTTTCTAGTTCTCTCCCAATGTACTCTTCCAACCCCAACTTCTTCTCCCCACCTTTTCTTCCTTTATTAGTGAATAAACCTACAGAAACAAAATTCAAAACATATAAACCAAAAAAGAAGAACATTATATGAAATGATGAAATACATAAAATTTACAAGACTATGGCAATATACACATAAATCTCTTAGAAAGGCTTCCAAATATCCAATAATACAGCCATAATTGTCATCTGTGTGCTATACATTGAAATACTAGTAAGGTTCTCAATCCATTGAGTAATACTGGGAAAGTGGGGGGGGGGGGGACTTATCCTTCCAGGGTGGTAAAATAAGTTCTTATAGCAATTGTAAGGGTACACAAAGAGTCCATTTCCACTGCCCTGTAGTTAACCTCCGTGAAATAGACAAGTAATTCAAAAGATCTTTTGAATTAATGAATATCAGTTTTTAAGTATTGCAGAATTAATACAACAAATAATTCCTTCCAAAGAGATTTTAGAATTTCTGATTAAGGGCCTACCCACAAACACAGTATCTATACTGTATTTCAATATAGAATATCAATACAGGGTACATTTTTCCAGGAATGAAGCGTCCGGCAAAGGCTTATTATTCAGACATTGGGCTGAAAGAGTGAGAAATTCAGGATGCTAAGGTGGCAACAGATGGAAGGAGGGCAGGAAGGAGGAGGGTGTGATTGGAAATCGCCACACAGGGCAGGCAGGGAGACTATAAGTGGGTGATGAGTGAAGACAGAAGGACAGAGTACAGGACTGCAAAAGAGGAGAGAAACTTAAGTTGACAAGATGATAGAGGCAGTTGGTATGGCAAGAAATAAAGGTCTGAAAGAAAGTGGAAAGGAGACATGGAATAGTGGGCAAATAGAGAAATAAGAAAAAGGAGAGCACAAGAAGGAAATGAAGATATAGCACGCACACACAGGGCCCTAATAAATAAATAAATAAATAAATAATAATAATAATAATAATAATAATATTTATATACCGCCTTTCTTAGGTCACCAGATTTCTCTAATGACTATAACTGAAGGCGGTTTACATAGGCAGACTTTATTCAGAAACCCAAAGATTTTTACAATTTTTACAGAAACGTTCTATCTTCCAAGAACTACACACATACAGATGGAACTTTCTGGATTTAGTCCTTCTTTCTGGCCACCCGTTTGTCTTCTTGCTGGCTGATAAGCGGCTTCCCTGCTCCCACCAGAGAAGCAGCTGACTTCGGCACAACTCCCCCTCACACAAGGCAGCCAAAGACAGCTCAGCTGTTAATCAGTCGCAATTACAAGGTCTGCCGCTCACAGAGACTTCCGGTAGTCCCGAACTGGCGACCTTCAGATCTTCAGCTCTTATATTCAGGCAAACAGAGGCATTAACCCTCTCGACTAAATCTTCTGCCCTACTAATGGTGGTAGTAGGCCTCTAACTGGCCCTCAGTCCTCACACTCCCTGACACCATTTGAGGAAGCTACGCCTATTGGGAGAAGGATTGCATTTTTCTACAGCAGTGGCTTCCAAACGTTTAAATGACATTCTATCAGGACTTCCTTCCAGAGTATTTTTGGGGCCTGCATTCATCTGATTTGGGCCATTGTGGTGCACTGTGCTCCTCGCGGCCTTCTCTTTGAAGTGGCTTGGGCACCTTCGCCTAATGAGTAACGTGGACGTGCAGCTCAGTTTCACTTTCTACAGGGCTCAATACATTTTCCTAGTCAGGTATCAGTTTCACGACCCACCGATATTTGGGTCATTACCCACTGGTGGGTCCCAACACATATTTTGGGGAACACTGTTCTAGAGGAATTAAGGCTAGTTGCTACTGGTTTGTCCACTGTCAAAAACAATCCTGTGGTGGTGGTGGTGGTTGCGGTTGCTGTTGCTGTTGTTAATTGGATTTCTATCCCGCCTTTTTGCCCGAAGGCACCCAAGGCGGCATTACAGCATACAAATATAAAATTTAACATTAAAAAACAATTTAAAAACAATACTAAAACAATACAATAAAACAAAATTAAAACAAAGCAATAGTATTACTTTTCACATAAGTAAAGTATAAGTAAAGTATAGTTACTTTTCACATACAACCTATTTTTCCACAGACAATTGGCAAATGCCTCTAAAATGAAAATATAAGGCAAAAATAAATAAATATACTAACCAAAAGTTAAAAAAAAGTCTCTGCTGCTAGAAAAATCAACTGACACCTCAGTTGTACAGATCTAAAATCCACTGATGCAGTGTAGTGGTTCGCAGACATTTCTCGGAAGTTGGAAACCATGTAAGTAGTCACAGGGGAGGGGCTAAGGCAACGACCCAATCCCCAGGATTGTGACACTGCCAAGGACGGAAGGGGGATTTTCCCACTTACCCAGTGGTGAAATTCAGCCAGTTCTGCAGAACCGGTTGCTAATCTTAGGTTGGGAGAGGGAAGGCAGGCAGCAGCCACCCTGAAGGACATAGAACCGGTTGTTAATTTATTTGAATCCCACCACTGCACTTACCTAAGACAAGCCTCCAAGAGGTGCAGAGCACTCCGCGGACATGACTGCAGGGCTCCCCAAGCCTTCTCAAAGCTAAAAATAGCGACCAGAACCCTCTTCCAATTTTCAATCACTAACCCAGAAGTGGGTTCCAACAGCTGTTTTTGGCTTTGTGGGTGCTGAGGGAGCCCTGCAGCGGGGTTCTCAGGGCTCCCCACACACCCCAGAGGCCAGTGCTGCCTTAGGTACATGGGAAAACACTCCCTTCTGTCCCTTGCAGTGGCACAGTCTTAGTATAGGTATCACGTTGCTGCCTTCCCACCCCCAGCCCCTTAAGGGGCAGAGAAAGACCCACTTTCAGGTTTCTTACACCTCCACTGACACCCTAGAATGCATTGTTACGTATTCATCCATAGAGGGGTGAATAATGGAATCTAATGGAATGTAGGTAATGGGATTTTGGTTCTTTTTTCTTTGTTACAAGGCATTTAAAGATGGATCCTGGTATTAGTGGTGAGTCAAATCAGTGGAAACCAAATCAGTGAATATCAAGGCACGATCTGTATTCTCAATGCAGTTGAAGAAAGTAGGTAGGAGACAGATTTGAAGTACTCTCTGCAGGAAGAGAATTAGGCCATAATAATGTCCTGAAGCATCAAATGGACGCTAAACATGGTGGATGGAACCATTCTGAGGATTCCTTCCCTTGGAATCACAATCTTAAGAAGATTTAGAAAAGCTGGAAAGTTGCTATATTAAACGTTTTAGAAGCTCCTCTTGAAAAGAACAAGACAGACAGGCACACATAACCGAACAGCATCTCTGTGGGAGGCACGATCTGCCTTTCCTGTAAAATTTGCTTTTGTGCTGAAGATAGAATGTTACTTGGAAAGTTCAGGAAGGGAAGAATACCAAAAATAAAATTAAATCAATAAATATGGAGATGAAGAGAACTCTCCAAGTATTAAGCCAGAAGCCACTGCTTGCTTTTTCTAGCATTGTTCATACAAAAAATACAGAGAAGTTGTATATTCCAATTGTAAAATACATTGAGGCTTAAATTTTCTGCACAGTTACCTTGAAGTAATTCCATTGAACAGAATAGGACTTACTTCTGAGTAACACACAGAGTTCTGCTTGTCTTTTCTGGCCTATGTGTAAGGCAACTTTTTGTCTACACAACTCTTGAATAAAATCAAAATGCAACATTGTTCTTAAAAGATTCCCTAAAAAATCCAAAATTATCATTTGCAGCCAACTTGAAATCAGTCATATCCAATCATTGCATCTCCACAGCAGTGACAGATTATTCTGCATGTAGGTGGGAAATGAAGCATTTCCACCCACCACCGGAAAGCTGCTGCTCTCTGTTACTAAAAGTTAGCAATGTGCATCAGCTCAGATATTCAGAAGTCTATGACATTTTTAGTGCAATCCTTCAGCATTCTGAAGGCTGCCAAGAAGCATAGCAAGCCCTGGCAAGGTGAATGCAAAGTTAAACCTTTTGATTGCTGCAACAGTTAAATGTAAATATCAGGGGTTCAATCCCACTTCTTGTCTGCCCAAGCAATGAAGATTACTACTACAGATATGCAGAGACTTTTGTCATGGATTAACTGCCATTTAGGATAGCATTTGACCAGACAAATATTAAAAGGGATGTGGTGGCACGGCTGGTTAAACTGCTATTGCTGACCGGAAGGTTAGCAGCTCGAGACCACGCAATGGAGTGAGCACCTGTTGCTTGTCCCAGCTCCTGCCAACCTAGCAGTTCGAAAGCACCTAAAAATGCGAGTAAATAAATAGGTACCGCTTTGGTGGGAAGGTAACAGCATTCTTTGCACCCTGGCAAACGCCAGCTCTTCAGCTTAGAAATGGAGATGAGCACTATCACCTACAGTCGGTCACGACTAGACCTTTCGGTTGTGCAGAAACATTTACCTTTAGCCAAATATTGGTAACTTGACATCAAGTATTTAACAGATTCTGTTAGGGCACAATCCTAACCAAATTTCCATCACTGCAAATTTCCAATGGGGCATATCCTGCATCCTGCATAGTAGTCACTCCTCAAGGTAAGGGAATGTTTGTCCCAGGGTGGATTTGATTTAAATCAAATTGATTTAAATCATGACTTAAATCACTAACAAAAAGCTTGATTTAAATCAACTCGATTTAAATCATAATTTTTAAAGAGCAAGTGTCATCTCTGTCCCACAGTGACTCCTCCTCTGACCCGCTGTTGACTCACCAACTTTACTTTAATGGGACAGCTGGTGATGTGGCAGTGACACAACAAGGTGAGGGACGTGGCGGGCAGCAGGTAAGTGAATGCCCGCTAACAGGCACTGCCATGATGGATGTGAAATTACAGGTGCACTTTAAATATAAGGACGCATTTTTGTTGGTAGTTAGAATCTTTAATATTATTTGCAAACAAAATGAAGGTTTCCTATTTAGAATAATATGCTGTCTGGTTAGTAAAACAGTGATATCAGACCCGATTTTAGGTTAATCACACGGACAGTGCAATCCTAGCGTGCCCCTTGCATCGACGCGATGTCATCGCGTTGACGCAAGAGGCGGAGCGTCAGTGAACAGGCGCTGAGCAGCACCCCCATGTCGGTGCTCCAACTCTGAAGCGCCAATGGAGAACCTTCTTTGCGCTGACCGAAGACTGTCGGCGCAAGGGATTCTCTGTCCCGTTTCGGGACGGGGATCGGGGGGAGGGGAGGCGGGCCTTGGGCGGGACCTGGGCAGGCTTGGGAGATGGCTGTATGGCCACATCCTAAGCCTGTCAGCGAGGCCGCGAAGCCCCGATTTGGGCCGCGCGGTCTCCTCGGATCTGCGCCTACTCTTCAGCGGGTGCAGATCCAACAAGCACATAGGGGAGGTTGGAGCCTCCCCTACGGTAAGGAAGTGCACGCTCCCTTGCGGCGGGAGGCCCTCCCCCAACCCAATGTCAGATATGGCACTGGCCGGCTGGCCTTGCCATTCCGGCGCTGGGTTGCATTGAGCCCATAGTTACAGTTTGTAGTCATGGTTACAGTTTGTCTCATGGTTACCGTGAAATTGTGTGAATGCATCAATGCAGTGCATGTTATCTCAGCTGGCAGAGCTTGGATTCATTGAATGAGTTTACCAAAAATGTAAATATTGCAGAATATACAGCCTCATGCTACATAACGAAGCTCCATTTCATTCTGAATAAACTAAATTATTAATGTATCTTAAACAGAAAACTATCTTTAGATTTTTACTCCAAAAGTATTTTATTAAAATTTGATAAAAATAAAAAAAATCCTTTTTAAATAAAAAAATCCTATTTTATTTATTTATTTATTTTAAATCATTTATTTTTATCCACCCTGGTTTGTTCCCTTAAACTCAGAGCCGCATTGTCCTTACCCTCATGCTGGCAAATTGGTTATGACTGAGCCCTAAATAACGGATTGTTTTAAGTCTGGGCAGAAAACCTGGCCACTGTCTACTGGTGAATTGCTAGCTAACTTTCAGTTGCTGGGATTCCTGCAAAGAAGGATGAACTGAGTCTGGGCCTCTGGGGTAATGCAATTTCTTTTTTTCTTTCGAAGTGCCATGCAGGGTAACCTCCTCTCAATAAGAATGTAATGGGTACTGTGGCAGTTTCATTTCTTGCAACCTGTACCACTGGGATAACTGTTTGTGTGTTTCATGGTTCCTCTCGAACAGGGAAGGAACTTCTTGGAGGAGAGGAAAGCATGGATAAAAAAAAATATTACTTTAAACCAACAAGCAGCTGTAGCTATAGCAGATGGTCAAGGGAAAAACCAATTGGTTTAGATAAAGGCAGAGCCAAAGCTTTCTGGAGAACCAGAGTGGATGCAACCAACATCCTCCAAGAGATCTGATACCAGCCTATTGAAAAATCTTTCAGGCAGCCCAATCCACCATACTTCCATGTGGTGATGAACCAGCACCAACCTGACATCCCCAGCATCCTGCAGGGAGAGTTTTGGCTTTCAGAGGCTTCCTCGGGACAATGGAGTTCAGGTGGAGCCTTCTTATCCACCAGGGTTCAGTTCCAATCCCAATCCTATCCAAATTTCCAGGGCCGATGCAACCGTGTCAACAGGTCGTGCACTGTATCCTGCAGTGGGGGTAGTCACAGAGGCCTCCTCAAGCTAAGGAAACATTTGTTACTTTGGGGCTGCATTGCAGCTTCATCAGCACTGGAAAATTGGTTAGGCTGATAATTAGAAGATGTGGTGCTATCCGCTTACTTGAATGGCTTTAATATCTGGGCATCCCATGTATGCCCTCTTAGGTTCCAGCATTGAAGAAAGGTGGGATATACAAGCAATCAAATCAAATCAAACATTTATTGGCATAATCAGAGCACACAAGTAATAGGAGGATTAACAAAAGAAAAAGAAGGAACAGTTTACTAGTCTCTATTACGCGAGACTACAACACAGTATAGAAAAGCTGCCACTCACATATACATCGTTAAGAGAATCATTCAACAAAAAATAGACTTGAGTAGCATCAGTAAAACCTGATTTGTTCTTTAAAATTGGTGAACAAGCAATCAGAAAATAAAAAATTAAAGGCAGAGGAGTGCTGCTCCTGAAATAACATCAGAAACTCAAGTGTCACATCAGCCACCAGCTAGATCCAAGATTTCCACAGAGATACCAACTTATCACAAGCACTCAAGAATTACATTCGTCCAAGATGCATAAATCATTGAGTACTAACTATCCACAAATGTTTTCTGATTGCAGCATATGGAATAATGTTTGGAATAACTCCCTTCCCCAACAAGGATCGTGATATAATTAAAACAATCAGCACTGTTTTACACAATTTGATTGTGTTTGTTTCTACAAGAAAAAGCGATGAGTAAGGAGCTGGGAAGACCAAGCATAAGTGCCTGCTATTCTCCCATTGTCACCACAGCACTCACAGACCAATTTTCAGATGGTTTCAAGCATCAACAGGCTGAACTACAGAAAATGGACCACTGGTAACAAATATGTTTGATTAATGCTATTTTGCCCAGAGAAGCCTCTGAATGGTTGATCCAACTTGACAGGCTGTAATTATGCAATAACCTCGGGATCTTCTTTCAGTGAAGATGGCAAATCTGTGTACTAAAGGGTCCTCCAGCAAGAACAAGAAGAAAGAACGAATTTGCATTTGTATAGCACAGCTATTTCTCTGGAAGGGACAGACACACACACACCCCTCCCCCTCCCCCCCACCTCTGCTTCCAGTGAAATTCCTGCAGAGAAAATACTGGAATAATGTGCTATGTCTAAGTGGGGGAAGAATCCAAACAGAAGAAATTGGGGGTAGGGAAGAACTCTAGGTTTTGTTCTGTACTGCAAAACGCAGACACACTGAAAACCCTGTCCTTCCAGGAGCCTGTGGGGATATGCCAAAGGTTATATGCCACAGTTCCCACCTCCACTGTAAGTTACAACAGCTGGCACAAGAAGCAAGAAACTTGCCAACCTTCTTATTATAAGTCCTCACTCATTCCTGGACTGCTGCAATTGCACAACCATGAAACATCCCTGACAAAAAGCAAGATTAGGACAAAATATTATGCAAAAGCACTGAACTAAAAACAAAGTTTTAAAAAAACCTCATTTGAATATTCGAACCAGTAACACTCACAAAAGGAAAACATAGCAAGAGTAAGGTTCAAGATGGACCTTACTTCTTGGACCTGTACAAGATGGACCTGCAGCTTCCAAGATGGCTGCTCCCAGCTTTCCGAGACCCACCTAACTTCAGGTCCCAACCCACAGTTTGAGAAGCACTACTGAACAGCCCGAAACATTGTAGCCTTTCCTTGCAGAGGAGATGCTCCAGCCCACTAACCATTTTTGATGCTCTCTTCTGCATGTTTTCCAGTTCTACTATATCCCTTTTGAGATGGGGTAACCAGAACTAGACACAAATTTCCACACTTATATAAGCACTATTCCATGTGTGCTTGTCATTATTGTCCAGTCATATTTTCAATTTAGGAAATTTTGTATCCTCTCCTTTATTGCATCCCACTCAAATTAATAGAAGGTCGCTCATTCAAGGGGTTAAAAAAAAGCATGCAGGGCATTGGAGTCTGCCTCAGTAGAAACACTCATCAGCCAGACCTCAATTTTAACCAGTAAGAACATAAGAAAAGCCTTGTTGGATCAGGCCGGGCCCATCCAGTTCAGTTTCCTGTATCTCACAGTGGCCCATCAGATGCCTTAGATACAATCCAAAAATACTGAAACTTTTCTTGTTAAGAGCTAGAAACTTGTTCATTACTATTAAAACAGGCAGGAGAGGCTTTTACAGTCTTCCCCACTTACATGACGTTTTCCTCATTGCAGCAGACACCCGATGCTAATGTAAGACGCAAAGCAAATTTGTGACCAGCAAACTTTGCATGAAGTGAATTGGAGAACAGTAGCATCTTGCTCATTTTTTCTTGACTCCTGGAAAAGCCAACTAGGCTCCATCTTATTCTAACAGAAAGCAGCACCCCCTAAAATCAAAAGAGAGGAAGGCAAAAGTCTAAGCTTTCTGCTCTTTTAAAAGAACACGGGGGGGGGGGCGTCGAAAGACCGAAACAGAGGCAAAGACCAGCAAAGGAATGGAAACAAAGAATGAGAGAAAGATAGATCCATAACTGGGTGAAGAACCATAATATTTCATTCAAGGATGGCCAGTTTTCCTGAAAGTAATTCAAAGAAACAAATGATCTGCCTTTTATAAGTCAAGAGGCAAATTTAAGGAACTCTTTTTTATTAGTTTCACTTTTCTCTCAAAACTTTCAACGCGAGGGCTCTGCAAGTAGCAGCTGCAACCTCAATTGCTGAATCAGCATTTGTTTTTCAACCTCCTCCTAATTAGAAAGCAGACATGATTGGGTCTTCTCCCCCTCCCCCTTCCCCTGCATTAAATGTGCAATCCCTGACTTCAAAATTAAACAAGAGAAACTGGCAGCACAATCCTATGCATGTCTCCTCAGAAGTAAATCCTATTGACTTCAATGGGACTTACTCCCAGGTAAGTGAGTATAGGATTGCAACCTAAATCAACTAAACTCAAGCCCCATCAGATAGATGCAAGACTGCCGCAGAACTATCTGTCTAATTTTGTAATATAAACTTTAAACTCAGTCTAATTCGGGAGCTCGTCCCATGGAGCTCACATATAGTCCCCGAGGAAATAGGTGTGCAATGTGATTCATCAGATTTCTCGGCTCACATTCTTGTCCTCATGACTGCATGATCATGTATAGTTGTATATGTGTTTGGAAATATTGTGACACTGTGTTGTAGATATCCATACTATTAAAGGTAAAGGTTTCCCCACGACCGAATGGTCTAGTCGTGACCGACTGTAGGGGGCGGTGCTCATCTCTGTTTCAAAGCCTGTAGAGCCTATGTTTTGTCCAAGGACAAGTTTCCGTGGTCATGTGGCCGGCATGACTCTACGCTGTAGCGCACAGGACGCCGTTACCTTCCCACCAAAGTGGTCCCTATTTATCTACTTGCATTTAGGTGCTTTCGAACTGCTAGGTTGGCAGGAACTGGGAAAAGGAACAGGAGCTCAATCCGTCACGCAGTCTTGAACTCCCAACCTTCCGGCTGGAAAGCCCAGCAACAGCGGATTAACTCGCTGCGCCACCACGTCCCTTCATCCATACGATTAGGCAAGGGTTTATTGAGGGTTTATTGGGGCACAATATTTTTCCATTTGATAGGCAGCAAGTTTAAGGCAAATCAAGATGAGAGGCATTTTTCCCCACACAATATAAAATGGAAGTCATCGTGAAAGTATGGTGCAATTTCCACTGACACCAATGGCTTTTTTAAAAGATCTGTCAGTGGTCCCTCTCCTTGACAGAAACACAAACTCTTTGCTCAAGACTGTTGGCTGCTGAAATGACAAAAAACAGACTGGAATTGATGGTTCTCTTACGAATTTCCCTGAGGCATCTAGCTCAGTGGTTCTCAAACTTTTTAGGCTAGGACCCATGTTTTAGAATGACACTCATGTCAGAACCCACCGGAAGTGATGTCATATCCAGAAGTGACATCAAGCTGGAAATGCTGTCATTGTGACATAATCAAATGACACTCCTGAAATGCAAATTGGCATTCTTGGACTGCAGCAACTGCACAATCATAAAACACCCCTGACAGAAAGCAAGATTAGGACAAAATACTATTTAAAAACACTGAACTAAAAACAAAGTTTTAAAAAGCCTCACTTGAAAATTTAAACTAACACTCACAAAAGGAATATAGCTAGAGGAAGGTCTACAGTTTCCAAGATGGTTGCTCCCAGCTTTCCACAACCCACTAGGTTGCAATCCACCAAATGGGTCCCAACCCACAGTTTGAGAAACACTGATCTAGCTGAAAACCGTCCGATTTATACGATGAGCAGAGGCAAAATAACTGCCTCATGATCATCACAAAATAACTGCCTTGCTCAGACCAAAGCCCGGCCCTCCGTTTCCAAGACTGACCAGATGGATACATCAGTAAGCTCACAAAAAGGCTATGATGGTAAAAGCCATCCCATGCTTGCTCTGTCACCAAGCAACTACAGAAAACAAAACACGAAGGTCCATTTGATAACTATTAGATCTAGTAGCCATTGAGATTCAGCCTTCAGGATTTATCTCATTCTTACTTGAAGGCATAACAATACCTTATGACAGGGCAGTCAACAATGATACACTTTGTGAAGTACTTCCTTGTATTTATCCTGAACCTATTGCCAATCCGTTGCACAAACAGCGAAGTCTTATGAACGTTTACTTGGAAAAAAATGCTGTTTACTCCTAGGTAACTGTACAGACTTGCAGCCTAACAGCCCAATTCTATCCAATGCCACTCCATAGCATGCTGCCATGCTAATAGTGGGGAACCAGAGGACCAAAAAGAGGAAAGTAAACAACTCTAACCCCTTGGTAGGTGTTCTGGTAGCCTATTTTGGCATAGGTCCAAGGAGAGGAAAGGAGCAAGGCAGATTGGAAAAATCAAGGATAGGATTCCGTGCAAGTTGCTGCTACAAGGGTCTACCCCCTACTCTCCTCCTCCACTTCTTCATCTAATTCACCGTGGGCCAGCTCTGTTGGCTCACACTGCAAGAAATGTTTTTTTTTTTTTTTTTAACATCAATGAGACCTAAATTTTGAAGCTCTCGAAGTCACGGTTTGCTTCCATAACTTCCGAGTCCACTTTCCCTTTATGATTTTTGAAGATCTGAATCAAAGTTTTGTGTATTTGGCACCTGTCTTTACAACAGAATGTGGTCCCGCTTCAAACAGTGCCACCACCAACAGAACTGACTTTACCATTGTCAGAACTGCCGATCTCCAGTGGCATTATCCATCAAATGCAGTAATACAAATGCCAGAACAGATTTAAAGAAGGCGAGCCTTCTTGGCAGTGGCACCGCAATTATGGAGCTCCCTACCAGGAGATCTAAAAATCGTCCTCCTCCCTCATGGCATTTTGGCAAGGGCTCAAGACTTTTCCGTTTCGTCTGACATTTGGTGTTGACATGTCTGCCTCTTGTCCCTCTACAGAAGAACCTGCATTGTAAATAGTTTGCCCTCCTCCAATGATTTTTATTTATTTCTACCCTGTTTTTGTGTATATTTCTATTGCTTATTTTATTATGTTTATGTACTGTATTTTTTTCCAATAATTGTGTGCTGCCTTGGGTATCTGCCCTGACAGAGGAAAGGCAGGGTAAAAATCTTTTAAATAAAGGAAGAGGCTTGAGGCACAGGAGGTGGATGTTAGGGGAGAGGGACTCCGCAGTGCTGGCAGGCTGCTAGAGATGGGTGCAAGGGAAAGAGAGACACCAGGCCATGGGGACAAAATGCCTTCCAAAGGCATCGTGCTAGGTGGAGATAGTTCTCCCCTCTCTCAGTTGCAACTTGTTTACGCTGAATAAATCCTGCCTGCTGAATAAATCCTGACTTCCACACTTCTGAGATTACTTGAGAAGTGAACTAGCTGCCAATGCTCTTTCCTGCAAGGTAGTGCCCCGTTAATATGATGCCCTGGAAGTATGAAAAGAGAGGGCACAGCAGCTCATGCTTCCACTTCCAGCATCACGGATGAAAATCACCTTCTGAAAGAGATTTAAAGGACACACATAGACCCTGGTCACTGCCCCAACACCTCAAAAGACTAGAATTGCATTTACTTCTGGTTACAGAATAGCAACAGAGTAATTCGTTCTCCCTCCCAATCCTTTGCATTGAGGCCTCATTCCTTTCCCTGAGTTGTTCAGGGCCACAATTATTCACACATCTTGAATTTACATTCCACCAAAGTAGGGAGCTTGGCAGGGAATCAGAGCCGGACCTAACAATGGAACTAAATATAGAGAGTGTGTCTAACAGGGAGGAGAAAGAGGCCCACAGCTGCAGGATGCATCTGTCCAGGCCGGCGTTTGTTCGAGGGAGCATCCCCTCGCCGTTTGCTTTCTTTCAGAGCGGGGAGAATCAGTGTACACACAAAACACTGCTCGGCCTCCGACACACAGCCACCCACAGCTCTTCAGACTCAAAAAGCTCTTCTACGCAACATGCCCTAAATAAAAAGGGTATACTAAGCGAGACAGCACGCTGGGGTTTCTCATACTTGCACATGTGGAAAAATCACCTGGACCTCCTCATTTACTATTTTAACTAACAGTGAGCACTCATCTCTGGCCATGGGGGGGACAGATGGACGGTACTAGCCAAGAAGTGCTGTGTCATGTGATCCTTCGGATGGTGTTGCTAGGCAGTCAGGCAGACAGTCACCAAAGTGCAAGATGCAATGCATTCGAGGTTGTCAGCAGGGATAAACTGGGAACAAGAGAATCCACATTGCCTATTTCTTATCACTCATCACTCTGCCGTTCTCTGATCTGACTACTCTGTCCTGTCCATTTGAGGAGGGCTTTTGGACCAAAGGGAGGGGAACAGCCTTTAATAGCAAGCAGCTAGTTTTGCATGATGTCCCATATCCCTGAGGGACAGGTGGATGGGCCAGCTTTATTGCCATAGCTCTGAGAAGGAGAACTGGGCCTCAGAGAATTAAGACAGCCAGGAATGGAGGGCCCCTGCTGACTTCCACATTTTATGCTTAGGGACTAGATACTTGACCTTTCTGAACAATTTTTTGAAAGACTGCTTTCTGCAATTGCTGCTAAATTACTACTGTACTTTGCCATAGTAGTAGTACTACCGCGGTTCACAGCAGCCATACGGTTCTCCAAATCGACCCCATGCTTATAATAAACGCCAACTCTCTGCAGAGGAAACTCTGACCTAATTTCACAGGAAAAAGAAGTCATACAGAAAGGACAAAGTGTGCAGATTCAGAGCTGCATCTGTTCCTGACCTGAACCATGGGAGTAAAATGGGATGACAGCAAGCGGCCATAGAAAGGGGAAATGTTATTGTGGAAGAGAACAGCACCCTGTTGCTGAGAGAATAAGGAAGGAAGTGACTTCACTGAGCAGGTTGTCTGCTGGTATTTCCCAGTGAACATCCGGGACACCCCATGTGTTCCTTTTCAGTTCTATGGCAAAAGATAGCGGCATCTTAAAAGTCTATGGTGCATCCTCTTTCCGACAGTGAGAACTTGGATGGAATCTTATCTCTATAATTCCAGCCACCAGGCTGAACTTCTTGTTTTGAATAACTTTAGAAGAACTGACAAAGTTCTAAAGCAAAGGCTAGTGGGTTCAATTCACACATGTCACAACAGAAGTGGGGGTGGAGAAACAGGGTCTCTTAAAAATAGTGCTATTTTGCTTGCAGCTATGGACAGCTCTGCACAGAGATAAAAAATTCTGAAAAGGTTGAAGACATGAGAGGGAAAGTGGTTTCATTCTGTTCTTCCCCTTTCAAAAAATACCCCACACATATTTTGAGAAAAATACATGCAATATTAAAATATATGCAATTTTCATTTTCTTACCAAACAGACACTAAGGGTGCAATCCTAACCTACTTTCCAGCTCAGGGCACTGCAGCTCTGAGGCAAGGGAACAAACATTCTCCTACCTTGAAGAAGCCACTGTGACTACTAGTCCACTGCAGAATATGCCTTATATTACTGGCACAGCTATGTCAGTACTGGAAAGTTGGCTAGGACTGCACCCTAAATTCCATATAAGCACATATTGTAGTCTTAGATAGCCATTTATGAACTTTAAGGAATACAAGTACTGTAGAATTCTAATAATTTTGACATTATACTTATTTATCAAAGCAAACCATGAGATGCCATTGCATCCACAAACAATGGATGAAACTGAGAATTATATCAAATTATTAATAACTATATACTACTTGTCAACAAAAAAGTTCAAAGCAGTTTACAGAGAAAATCAAATAACGAAATAGTTTCCTATCCCAAAAGGGCTCACAATCATAATTTGTAGCCGTGTGGCTGTAAAATTTTAAAACACTGGTTTAGGAAGTATGTCACATTGGCATACTTTGATCAATACATTTTTCCAATTTCAGGTCTTCAAAAAAAGAAACCAACAATACCTTCTGTCCCCCCTCCTGAATTTCTCACAAACCTTTCTATTGCTAGCTCTAGATATCTGCTGTACTTAAAAAATAAAAATCCAAATGGTCTTCAACCTCATTCACGCAACAACCCAAACACACAAATAGAGAGGCTGGGTGCCCACCCTTGATCCCGCCCCTCCTCCCAGGACCTGATTCACCCACCCCTGGCCATCGCCTCCCACCCCCACCAGTCGCCACCCACTCTCTGCTCCTGTTCCACCCTCCTCCACGGCCTCTTGCAAAACCCCATCACAGACTGGGAAGCATGATGTGTGTCCACCTTTATGATGGGAGTAATGCTGCTACCCTTAAGTGAATACCAGCTGGTGCTATCAGATCAAAAATTATTGGAATAATTGAGAGGGACACAGGAAATTTGCTGCAAGATTGTCTGCTCCTGGTACGACAGGGTCCTGGTTGATCTCAGATTCAGGTGCTTAGGGCACCTTGGTACCCGAGGTGGGATCAGGATTTTAGGTTGAGGCAACTTCTGAGACTTGCAAAGGGCATCTCCTAAGGGTCTGTGCTGAGGCATGGTTGGGGGTAGGGTTTTTCACACCTTGAGTCCTCCTCCCAAGCCTCAGCTCTTCAATATGGTCACAGGCCATTGCCTTCTTGGAACCAGTTCCTCTCCCAAACAGTCTCCTGATCAGCCATAATGATGGGTTAAAATACAGACAATGACCCCATCCCTTCCTCCTGCTCATCCACCTCCAAAATACAAGGTTCCTCTAATACTAAGAGGAGAGTTTTTTTTTCCAAATCAATGGAAACTATGAACCCCTCCCCCCCCCCAAAAAAAAACCCTCTAGGAAAAGGTCAAAAGAGAATGGAAGTAAACCGTCAATCCCTAATTAATGCAGGAAAGAGAATTAAGCTCACAATTCTTGGGGAGAGAAAGAAAGGTCCTTCCACCTTCCTGTTTTTCCCCTCCAGCCAGGGCAACAGCTTTTGCTGCCTGTTTAGTTAAGTCAGCTCCAAGCCAAGAGACACATCCTGTGCAGCAAGCGAGTGTTTGCAATCTCCCCTCCTCAGGTCTCACCGTGTTCCTAGAACATTTGCTACAATATCACTTCACAGGACATTAATCAATCCAGGGATGAGTCTCTCCTGCACTGAGAAGATTTTAATTCACAGTTGATTTCAGGTTTGTGGACATCTTCAAGCCACTTATCTTCAATCAGCTATGTTGGACTAGTCTGGAGCAATTCTGTTCATAGGGCAGTCATGAGAACTTACTCAAGATAGACAGAGGCTGGGTGCAAATGCTGATGCAGACCAAGAGAAGGGAAAGAGATAGGGCTGAAATCCCCTTCCCACTAGTATGGTTCTCATCCAAATTAGTTGGGTGTCATCCAGTGATGTCATCCGGGCGCGCCAGGAACCGGAATGCCCGGATGATTGACAGCCCTCCGACCCTATGGCGGAGGGCTGCCACGCCTCCCTGCGCCTCACAGAGCCCGAATCGCTCCATTTCAGAGTGATTCGGGACACGAGGGAGGGCAGGCGGGCCCAGCAGCAGCTCGCCCATCCTCCGGAGAGGCGGCGCGGGCCGGGCCCGTCCGCAGAACTGGCGGAACGGCATACCGGGCCATTCCGCCTGGATGCCGCCACTGGTGTCATCTGTCTGTCCATCCTGTAGTTAGCAATCACACAGCCAATTCAGCTCCCAAGAGGGCTCACATATCATGTGCCTAATACTAATCACAATGTCAAGGGCACCCACATGGGCAGAAAACTTCACACATTCCCTTTCTGCCACAGAAGCAATTGCAGACGGAGCAGCTGCTGCCACACCAGTAAATGTGATCTCAAGCTTTGATATTTCTGAATCACTTGAGTTGAACTATTTTGTCGGGAAGTACCAACTGCATGCTTGCACATGCACACGGAGCGCAAACAAGCACACGGGACTTCAGCAACAGTATGCACTAAAGTGTCCCCAAGAGGCAAATCATTCAGAGCCCAATCATATGCATGCCTACTCAGAAGTAAGTCCTGTTATAGTCAATGCGGCTTACACCCAGGTAAGTGTGGATAGGATTGCAGCTTCAGTGACCAATTTGTGCTTTAAAAGTGACTCAAGTGGGATCATGTATTATGGCTCAATGCAGATAAATGGTTCGTCATGTAAAAACTGTCGCTGGAATTACCACTTTATACTGCAAGATTTGGGGAGCAGGAGAGGGATCACATCCCTATGATGGAAAACTTTTTTTTTTCATTGTGGGGGGGGGGATATTCAGGGCGCAATCTTCACCTGGAGTTAGGCTGGCATAGTTAGGTCCAGTGAAGTTTGGCCGGCACAAACATAAAGCATGGCCGGCCATCATAAAGCATGTTTGGACCACTCTTGGATTCAGGGAGGATGGTGCATGTCTGTGTGCTAGTCTCTCTGACTCCGAGAGTGGTCCAAAAATACTTTATGGTGTCCCTTGTGCCAGCCAAAGTTTGCTGGCCTAACTATGCAAGCCACGTGCCACTTTTTATGCCTCTTATATTTAGCAGGGGGAGAGCAATTGTCCCTTTTCACCCCAGCACAGTGTCTCTCATGGCTGTTGCTGGTGGTGTTCTCCATCCTTTTAGATTGTGAGCCCTTTTGGGACAGGGAGCCATTTAACTTTAATGTTATTATTTGCCTGTAAACCGCTTTGTGAACTTTATGTTGAAAAGCGGTATATAAATAGTAGTGATTGATTGATTGATTGATGTAGAAAATTTTGAAAGTGCCACTCCACCTTAATTTTAGCAATTACCACCATAGCTAAATAAAGCCTCCAAGTTCAAGGGCAGTATATATCAGAGTGCCAGAAGGCACAGAACAAAGAACAGGGGAGTGCTGTTATCTCTTTGAATGTTTTTTTTAAAAATATGGCAATTCTGTGCATGCCACTCAGGGCGCAATCCTAAGCAGCGCTGGACTGGTGAGGCCGACGGGCCAGCGCCATATCCAGCGCTGCTTAGGACGGGCTGGAGTCTCCCCTATGTGCTCCTTGGATCTGTGCCCGCTAAAGAGCGGGCACAGATACAAGGAGACCGAATGGGCCAAATTGGGGCCCTGTGGCCTCGCTGATGGGCTTAGGATGTGGCCGTATGGCCACCTCCCAAGCCCACCTAGGTCCCGCCTCCCCCCAATCCCATTCCCAATATGGGACAGAGAATCCCTTGCGCCGACCGTCTTTTGTTGGCGCAAGGGAGGCTCTCCGTCCGCGCTCAGAGATGGCGCGCCAACGCAGGAGTGTTTTTTGGCGCCCATGTGCCAGCACTCCGCCCTTTGCGTTGACGCAATGATGTTGCGTCGATGCAAGGGGCATGCTAGGATTGCGCTGCCCGAAAGTGTCCATGTGCCACTAGTAGGTTGGCCACCCCGGTCTAGGGCTTTCACTTCACACCCCACAATTGCTTTCACCATGCCTAACATCCTGCTTGCTTAAGAGTTCTAGAGACCTCAAAAGCTGGCATAAGGTTTTGTGGGGTTTGCAGGGTGGGGGGGGGGAGAGAAGGATTGCTCCTAATCAAGGCATGACCATATTGAGCTTTAATCCTGCAGCCTACATAACTACTCCTCACCCGCAAACTGGACTAGGTAACTTAAACAACACGGCCTGTGCTTCGGGAAAGACAAAGATACCCATCATGGCATCTTTAATGACAATTTGAATCCCAGTGCCACAGGAAGAAGGGCTGAGGGCATCAGCAGCTGAGGAAACAGAATAAACAACATCTGTTTTCAGTGGAAAGAGAAGGGGTAGAAAACCAGACATAACAGATATAATTTTCATCAAATATATGCAAGGAATGAGCTGCTTGCCAAAAATGAAAGAATCCACTCACTTTATGAGGTCTTTCATGTGTTTACATGAGGAGGGCAGATTAAATTTCTTTTGCCCAAATTTATTATTGTTATGAACAGTGAAACATGAGTACTTAGCCAAACAGATTTTTAGGGCCTCAATTTCCAGTAGCTTCTCCAAGCATCTATTAAAATATTGCTCTGATGGAGTCCATCACCTCCCATTTAAAAAAATGACTAATGGCCTGGCCCAAAAATTTGCTTGGGGCAGAATTACAGGAATAATTCTAAAGATGAAGTAAGGCTTAACATTTAATCTCAGTAAGGGCCTTTTTAAGACATGTGTGTGTTTGGGAAACGCAGAACAAAATCTGAAGAGAAGTGGAGTGGGCAGATAACAAGAGGGGGACAGCCAGATTTTCTGAGGCAATTGAAGGTGGCACAATTTCTACACTGCAGCAATTTTAAAGCTGAAGGGGGGGGGTGGAGAGAAAGCGCCACTTTTTCCAGTGGGAGATTTCCACTGTGGTTTTGGCCCACAAATCCCTCTGTTATTACAGGATACTTGGGTTTCATAACACTGTAGTGGATAGTTGTTACCAGTGTATTCCACCCTGACTCCAATGAGCTCAAGAAAAAGTCAATGGAATTATTCAATTTTTTTGCACAACAGTCCAATGAGACAGTTTATGCTGAGAGTGTGCATGCATCTATTTGGAGCAAAGCTCTACCTCCTTTGCTCGTACTACTCTGGGAATATTAATGGTGCTACCTAAAATTAAATCAGAGACTAATCTTATCCTTTTCTTCCTACCATTGATTCACATGCACCAAAAAAAACCATGCTGTATCCAGAGAGAGGCGAGGAGGGGGAAATCAGGGGGCTTCAGAGGGGAAAGGAATTTAGTCCCCTTATCATAAGCCTCCAGCTCAGCAATGGGCCTCCTCAGACATGTGTGAGCTCTGCAGCAGTTTAAAAACTGGTTGGTGGTGAAGAAGAAGAGAGACACTTCCTGTAGTTCCCCCTCTCCCCAGTTTTGTCCCCTTTCTACCTTACCTGCTCTAGCAGGTGCAGTGAGGGTCAGCAGCATCTGGGGAGTGCTGCCACCCCTTGTAGCAGCACCCCCAAAATGGCCGCCAACCTAGTGCTCTCACTCTGGCAGCCATGTTGCAATGACAGAAGCGTCTTCCACTGTCACAAACCACTCTGTAGTATAGCCCAATCCTGCATGGGCTATAGAAATAGAAATAGAAAAAGGATGGCCATCTCTAGCCAAAGTTACATGGTGACTAGAAGCCCTGAAGTATGGATGCCAAGAATGAACAGGACAGGCCAAAATAAAAAGAGAGAGAACAGAAGAAACACTGTGAGGATACTGACCCAGAATAAGAGGAAACACCCATATAAAACCCAAACACTACGTACCACTTAAGATAACATGAAATACTGGCGTGGAGACAGCACCAAGCATACAAAAGGATGTATATTTGGAAACTCTACACTATGATTTATGTTCTATTCATAGCAAAACCACCACTCCTCCTGCCAATTAGAGAATCCTGAAAGCAACAAGGATCAAGTTTATAAGCACTCGTATTCGTTCCATCTTGTTGCAGTTGAGTGTCCCAGAGCAGCACTTTATAAGCAGGGGCTCTACAAATCACACACACCTTAAAAGCAAAAATTGGGAGTTTCTTTCGCTCCCAATTACTATTTGGAATAAGATTATTATTTGCAACATGAGGGAGAGAATATTCAAATAAAAAACAGAGGCTTCACCTTACGCACCTCAGCTGCTCCCTTCTATTGCCAGCCTCCGCTTTGGTTCATGCAAAGTGCTGATTAGTTGGTGCTTAAAACGGGAAAGACTTTGCCAAAGCCTCTGTTGCCGTCCACACTAGGGGCAGGGGTGGAATGGAAACTCCTTTGCCAAAATCTTGGCTATCATAGGAGTGAGTCAGTGGGCAAGACCAATGTTCTTGGCCCCTCTACAGCTCAAAATATCATGTGTATGTGCACATACACATGAGCACACAACACCCTTGACAAACAGATCTGCCCACCTGATGAAGAGGCTTGTGCAAACACATGTTCTTCAAGTTGTTTATTCACTATCTTTTTCACACAATTGTTTAGCCAATCTTTATTCCAGGAGGTAGCTGAATTGAGGAGACAGAGACCATAGCTAATGTGGTAGCAAGCATTTGCTGTGAGTTCTCCTGGTAGCCCTAGTACTGGAACGCTACAGTCTCCCAGGAGGCCATCCTTAAAGGTGCCACCTTAAAGGTGCCCTGGAGAAAATGCTCAGGTGGCTGTTGCACATGCTGCTTTTAGGCTGACAACATGGAGAAGATCACTGGCCTCCAAATCTAGACCCCAACATTTGAAGATTTATACAGGCGAATCTTGAGATCCAACTCAGCAGTGCCCAATTATGACAGCATCTGATCAGCAACTATTTTCATTCAAAGTCTGGAACATAAGATTGACCAAAAGATGCATCTTGTTCACCAACCCGTTTCCTAATATGGCCAGCCAGGGAATGCAGAGAAACTCACAAGCGAGATAACAAGGGACTTCACCCCCTGGTATTCAGATAGTATATTACCTCTATACAATTATATCTGGCTGTTGTGACTAACAGCGCAATCCCATAGCATCAACGCTACGTCACTAGCGCCGACACAGGGGAGGATTGGCCTAACAGCCCGATGGCGAGCCTCCCTCGCGCTGACCAAAGCCAGCGAGGGAGGCTCTGACCCGTTCCGGGATGGGGATTGGCGGGGAAGGGAGGGAGATTGTGGGCGGGGAAGGGAGGGGGGAGGGCGGGCTCCGGATTTGGCCATACAGCCAAATCCCCCATTTGGGCCGCACCGTCTCCTCGGATCTGCGCCTGCTGTTTAGCAGGGGCAGATTCGAGGAGCATATAGGCGAGACTGGAGCTTCTCCTATGGTAAGGGAACAAATGTTCCCTTGCTGTGGGGAGGCTCCAGCCTCCCTGACCCAGCGTTGGATATGGCACTGGCCAGCCAGCCTTGCCTTTCCGGCACTGGGTAGGATGGTGACCCAAGACATTCTGAAAGATAGGCCTATCTTGACTTTTTTTTTTTTCCAACTCACTGTTCTATGTTTGCCACGCACTGGGGTGGCAAAGCCTCAGTCGTGGGATCATGGCAACTTACAAGAATGAAAAGGATTGAAGACCACTGGATTAGAGTATAACCAGCAAGAGGGAAGACATCTCGTTCACCCAGTCCTGCTCAGATGCTTAGCAACTGCGCTAAATAAGTTGCACTAGTGCCAGGTGTCATGGTAACTCTTTCTGCTCTCTCTAATAAGAATTTGGTTACTGTGAACTGTGCTGGGAGGACATAAAAGGGATAGGGACAGAAGTGTACAAAGGGTGTTGCAAGGGGATGAGGCTGCAGCAGGCACCGTTTGTGACGGGGTGAAGTGGGCAGGGGAAAAGCGGCTGCCCACCTGCCCACGCATCCAAAATTGCCCCAGGAGCCCAGACAGGAGCCCACACATTCCCTTTGCTCCCCAAGTTGGAGAAAAAGGGGAACGCGCTGGCTGCTGGGCACCTGCAGGGCCGGCTGGAGTGAAATCGCCCTGGTCACTCATGCAGGAGTCCGCGTGTTCCATTCACTTCCCAAGTCGGAGAGCAAAGGGAACCCGCCATTTGGGGGGGGGCAGCAGCCACTGCAGAAGCCTGCACACTGCCGTCACCTAGTGAGGTCAGGCAGAGGGCCAGGGTTCACCATATAGTCCCGGTACACCTCGATGGGGAATGGGCAGCAACAGGGGCAAGGAATGGGTGGATAGGATCCTAGAAGAGGGGGTAGGACAAATAATGGGTTCCCAATCTCATTAATGGATTGGGGTCATGGCATGAAAAAGGTTGAAGACTACTGGCTTAAGCCATTTTAGCTGGCAGCCTTCAACATCTTATGGCACCGAAATCCTAAATTCATTGTGCTTCTGAATACACACAGGAAACATATGAGTGCTGCCTGAACTGCTTCAAACACAAGAGATAGGGACAACAAAACTTTTTGAAAAGAAAAGAGTTAAAAGTAACCTCCACCACCATCCTCAGACTGGTTATCCCAGAGAAGCAGATTTCAACAGCACTAAGTAGATGAATTCAACAATATCCCTTTAGATGCACATGCACAGAGTTGTGGAAGAAAGCATGTACATCACCCTGAGCTCCTTGGGGGAAGGGCAGTATAGAAATGTGAAAAATAAATAATGAGAGCTGCAACTGAACGTTTGCCTCCAAACATTGTTCAAGCAAAACTTGTGCCTTTGAGGGAATCAAACACCTTCTCCCCCAAAACGTCCTTTAAATCTCATTTCCCCACCCCCGACCATGTCATAATGCTTTGGCACAGTTTTTCAATCTTCTTTATTCTTCCTTGAAGAATTCCAGCCAAACCAGATCATGGAGGGAGTGTGAGAACATCAAGCTGCGTGACAAAAATCGAGGGTCAACAAAGCTGCTTTGCCCTGGCTCTAAATGGATTTGTGGGAGGAAGGAGAAGATAATGCATCCCCCATTGTCAAGGCAACAGGGGCAACACTCAATCTTGCCACGCTGCAGACATTTTATGGTCCAACCTCACTACAGCATACCAAGACAGGCGGCGGCGACCCCCTTGTCTCAGCAATGGGCACGCATTTCCCTACATCCCTGGCGAACACTTTTGTTCCCCCTTGCAATACCCTTGTGATAGATCACTGAAAGGGTGGTGCTATTTGTGAATACTGTCACCCACTGTGAGAAGCACCTCCCTCTTTCACAGGGCACTACACACACAAAAAAAAAAGTGTCAGCAAGAAGCACACACACATACACACCATTTTGAACTCGGCCTCAGCATATCCAAAATAGAAACCTTTACATACATGCTAATGTAGATATTCATTTTAAAAACAAGAACCTGAGATTACTTTTTTACACACACACACACACACACACACACACACACACACACACACAAAGATGCAGCACAAGTATACATTAGACTATTCTAGATAATTCAAAGCAAGACAGGGTCATATAACTTGAGATAGGAAGACAAAATGCCCTGTCCTGCTACTTTACAGCAGACTTCTAACAGCAGTTCTGTGATCAACACAGTTTTAGGAGAGAAAAAAGTGAACAAATCCAGAAGACTAATCCATCTGGCAATGCACCCTCCACAGCAGACACTTGTGTTAAGCTTGCAGAAATGTAATTTTTGTGTTCAGCCACACATCCCCAGCTCCACATGTGAGCCAGGCCTCAGCCCTGGAAGTCATTAGCAGAGCCTTACCCTGGCACTTATGAACAGGGAGAGTGCTTCTGAGCATGCCTAGAATGTTTTCCCCTCACCAGTGAGGAACCACAAGATAAAAAGCTAAGGACAGAGCTTCCAAGACAGACAGCATAACTTCCAAGAAGGCTCTAAATCCCAGCATCTCCCTTTTCAAACAGTAAATCCTGTATCTGTCACAAAGGCATCAGCCAAGTGGGGTTTTTTTATGGTCAGTACTTACTCTATGCCTGTTTGCCTATAGAAGGAGAACAGCAGTGACCGCTAATCTCTTCAGCCGGAGAACTGTACCCTCCCTCCTGCCCCGGCCGACAGCCCCGGCCAAACTACTCATGGGATAGATTTCCCTTTCACCAACTACAACATTATGTCCACTCAGATACTTGGGGACAGGGAGAAGACCCATCCTGCAGGGTGAATAGCCAAGCTGGGCCCCCACCCCCCATCCTTGCTCTATAAACGAGAGGTCACTTCACAAAGCATGCTGGATAAAAAATGGAGACTTGTACTCCTACCTAATGTGGGGTAGGGTATGGCCCAAGCGGGTCATCCCTGAAGGAACTATGTGCACAAGAGAATGAAGCTAAGGTCATTTTAGGCTGCTTTTAGGGTGACCAGGACCGCTGAGAGCTGGCACTGGGCCTGGGGCAAGATGCTGGATTGTTCTCCCTCCCTAAATTTTCCTACAAAGCAGATGCAACTACATTTTAAAATCAAGTTTCAAATTGACAGTTTTAACTAAGCATGAGCAAGACTGACACTACATGAAAGTATTCGTCAGAATAGAATAATTCCCTTTGTGTAGTGTTACGTTTCATTTCTCCTATCTCAGCAAAGTCCTCCTCTTCTTCTCCTAGTAAGGCACAGGCACCCGAGGACTGGCTTTCACCATCTCCCTCATTGCTATGTGATGATTTTGAAACGAAGCCCAGGTAAAATAAACGTGTCTGGCCTTATTTTTTTTTCTGTTTCCCCCTTTTCTGCTTTCCAGACTTACCATATATACACTCATAAATAAGTCGCAAAATCTATGCCGTAACATTGCCCCGAAAAAATAGACTTATATACAGGGTAATACAGTAAATTTCACTGAGTCACACGGTGGGCAGAGCAAAGCCCTAGACCTCCAGTGGAGCAAGGAAGGCTGCAGAACAGGCCTGTAAACCCACCCACCCCATGTTCCTTTAGCATCCTGCTTTGCCCTGTACTGCTAGGAAAGACTACTCCAAACAGGTCTTTGGGGGAGGCTACAAATGGGAGCTGCTGAACACATCCAATGGCCTGGTATTGCCAGAGCTGGTAAGCCCTCCCCAGCTTCAAACAGGAGCTGCTTGGATAGGGGGGATTGGGTTGAGAAGCAGGTGGAAAGAAAACAGGAAGCTGTCTGAAAGGGGGACTGACATTGTTTACTTTCTAGTGAGAAGACTAGATTAAGGATTTTTGCTTAGTGCAGGCAGAAGGCACAGTAGCAGGGAAGGAAGGGCTAGCAAAAGCCTCTTATCCCAGCATCTCATAATCTCTTGCCCATTCCTGGGAACACTCTGAAAAATCCAGTAGGCAAAGTTGGAGGAGGGGAGAGCTAGTCTCATATATCAACTAATCTTCTGTCCACCATTTATTTGGACTCACTGATAAAGAATCAGACTCTGAAGGGTTTCCAGAAGACATTTAGAGCCACTTTAAGCATTCCTTAGGTTAAAGCAACAAGAAAGGCACTTTCTGGCTCATAGGTTTGTTTTAGTATTCTGTGTTAAATTAAAAGGCACCAACTGCACTGGGGCAATAAGTGTATTGGAAGTGGATTAAAAATGTAGAATTGCAACGCTGAATCAATTTATTTTATACCGTATAATGTGTTGTCATGTCCCGTGCTCCCTGGAGATACTGCCTCCCTTTCCCCCCCTCTTTTCAGGCCTAATGATAACACCTAGATAAACTTACTGATATCTAGAGCCCAATGTAGACACATTACTGAAATGCAGAGTTGTACTTTTCTAATGTGATGTGGAAGCACTTTTGATAACCAACATCAGTCTTCTGCAACTCAACATGCTTGCCAGGCACTGGAATGTTTTATCCTTTGCAGAGCTGGGTTTCGTATACCACCAAATTAAGTAGACCTATCATGTACCCAAAGAGGGTCAGTCCCAGATCATCAGTTTTTTGCATGATAAATGAGTAGTTGTTACTCTTTTGCTACATTTTCCAGATGTCTGCCCTCAGGGCAATCACTCTCCCATTGCGACAAGCTCCACTGCAATAACTGGTGCCAATCCATTACATGGAGATCAGTTATCACTCCGAGGCCGCTAGATTATGACTAATGCCAAGCTATCTCCAAGAACAAAATCTATTTCAGTATTACGGTTCTTTGAATCTTTGGGAGGGTGAGTGAAAACAAATTCCCATATTTGTGCATGTGCACACGCACCACCAACTCCAACCACCTGTGGTTTGCAAACTCAGAGACTTATGGTAAAGTTATGGTAAATACCGATATGTTGTAGCATATGTTTTCATGGCTAAGAAGAGCATC
This sequence comes from Lerista edwardsae, assembly GCA_029204185.1. NCBI lineage: Eukaryota > Metazoa > Chordata > Lepidosauria > Squamata > Scincidae > Lerista > Lerista edwardsae. The sequence continues at coordinate 4,602,741 of JAJKFI010000081.1, read as the reverse complement.
ATACATCACGTAAGTAAATGAAATCGGGCCATTTATCTTGCCCTCAGATGGAAAGAAGAAGAAAACACTTATGTTTGTTTACATAAAAGAAGGCCAAAAGTTCAGAAAATGTAAAATCATGACCGCTTCATGCACTTGATAAAAGCAGGTTCAGGCCCACATGCCACAACACCACAGCCATATACACACCCTGAATCCATCTTAAACGTTCTCTGTTCCACATTCTTAAGGTCTCTGAACCTGGCCATCTTGCATACCCAAGCAGGACAATAAGTTATGCTCCTTCCTGAATTCATCAAGGCTATTCCTCAAATTACTTAGCAAATGTCACTTAAGGCATTTCCTCCTTGCACTTCACCACATAGTGCAAACATTTTGCTTCTGAGGTAAACATTGATTTCCCTTCCTCCCCCGCCGACCCACCCTTCCACCCCCAAGATGCAGTATTATGTTTTAAGCCTAACAGCCTTCAAAACAAGCCGGAAGAGGCACAAGACTTGGGACAGGGGCCAAAGAGGTTGCTGCATGGGAGTTTTCCTCATCTGGCAAGTGAAAGAAATACAACGGAGGCTTCAACTCTAAGCACACTTGGAGTACATTCCACTGACATTAGGAGTCACTTCCAAATCCACATGCTTCAGTTCATTCTGCACATCTATTCTTAGACAGCCAGACAGATATGGCACGGACAACATACAGCCCACCTGTGGTCCCACAGGCATTTTTCACAGGCTACAAACTCTGGATTACAGTACTGTACTCAGAATCCAGCCTTCTTTTTTTCCCCAAACACAGTTAATTCTCAGGATTGCAGAGAATTTCATTTTGTTATTTTAAAACAGGGAACGCAGAAGACAAGAACCCCCACCTTGCAACGCATCATTATCCAATGACACCTCTCAGTCATACATCAAAATTTTTGTACCTGACATTCTGTGACCAATCTAAAGCACTGAAATAGGACACATGACACCGCCATCTTGCTGAAGCAAGTCCCAGGATGGACAATCACCTATGAACAGCATTAATGCCACCCTTCCTTGAGGGTGGTGGGATATAAATATAAAGACAGTGGTTAGACAGGTGGGATATAAATATAAAAATGTCTATGAAGTCCAACTCCAGTTTTCACATTTCAGCATACTAGTTTCAACATGACAATAACTGCAAGGCAAGATGCAGTCTCATACCTGTATCACAGCATCAACCAGAATATGAAATATACGCACTTCTTTTGCTGTATGCAATTAAGATACACTGAAACCTTCCAGCATTAATATATGTCCAGTACAGCGCTTAAGGCTGAATTCACCCGCACTGAAATGGGCAAGATCTAGAAGTACTAGACAGAGAAAGTATTTACAATCCTAAGTGTTACAAGATGCCAGGACGGTGCACTTGACATCAATTACCCACCAGAAAAGGCTTGAAAGAACCCCCTCCAAAAACTATCACAGAAATTAACAGAGCCACAGAGGTTGCAGCAAAGAAAATGAAGAGCTGACACAATAAGGAAGGCGACCCCATAAAAAGGTGCCTGGCAAAGCACGTAGCAAGAGGTCTCTTGTCTACGGAAGCGAGAGAACGTCCCTTTTCCATTCTAGAGGGGTTCAGAGTCACACAAGAGAACAGCAGAAAGTCTGTATAAACTGTGCAGGTACCTGATTTTGAGCAGCAGGGGAGGGCATCCAGTTTCTTCTCTGGTACACCGAAGGGGGGGAATCAAAACTTCAAATTAAAAAAAAAATCCACACTAACTTTTCAGTGGATTTTAAGAGGGGTCTTCCCTTCTTCCTTCCCTTTCCAAATTCTCAGGACAATCCATCAAGAGCTTGCCGCTGCTGCTGAGGTTAAGCAGTTGAACTCATCTTTCTTTCTTTTTTGTGGGGGGGGGGGAGCAGCGATGATAGAGGAGCCGGCAGCACAAGTCTGAGACTGTAGCACTTTGTTTTCAGAGATCAAATCCCAGCCATTGCCAGTAAAAACAGAACCCAGCCGAGCGAGCTTGCGCTTTCTGAGCAGAACAGCCTTGACGGTCTGTGTGCTGGAGGATGTGGTGGGGGTGGACTTTAAAGAGGGCCAACTCAGTGGGCTTCTCTGCCAATGAGAAGCTCGGGATTCCTGGCAACAGAAGTCACTCGCACTGGGAGACTACAAGCCGTAGGGACTGCCAAGGCAGGGCTAGGTTTTATACAGCTGATTCGGGAGGAGGAGGAAAGGAGCTCTTGCTCAGGAACCTCACCACTGGAGACCCTTCCAGGGCACTTCAAGAAATTCCACGCTTTTTGTATCTAGGCATCACTTTCTGCCATCATCTTCCGGGGGTGCCTCAGCATCTCCTAAGCTGGGAGGGAAGAGAGAAAAAGAAAGAGTGCTCGTAAGGCACAGAATCTACTGCTAGATTACTTCTTCCAAGCGCTCCAGCAACCTCTAAGTGGCCTTTTAAACCTTGTATCCCTGCCCAGTAACTCCTCAGGATCTAATAATAACAAACACTGCTATATATTTATACAGCATTTATATACATAGGGATACATTTACAGTATCTAACACAGGTAGGGGGTGTTTCTTTTTATTTAAAAAAAAAAAGCATAAAAACACAAAACGCTGCCTTTGACGGCTTAAAATATCCTAATAACACAGAACACCACGTTTTAGTGTTTAAAGTATTTTCCAGAAATTAAAATAGATTACTTTTCCAATTCGAAATAAAGCTGTGGTTGCACTTGCTTACAACATATCACCAACCTAGTGCACATTCAAAGCTTTTAAATTTAATAAAAATGAGCACTTGGAATGAGCTTAGAATAAAAACACAGATGTCTGCTTTTCAAGTAACATAATCTGCAAAAAATAACACCATTTTGAAACACCCCTAATCATAGAGCTACAATGCTGAAATTAATTGGTTAACCAATTTAAATGACGATTTTTAAAAAATCAGTATTTTAAAAGTACGAAGTGCTTATACAAACTGCTGCTGCAGCCAAGTGCTCCATTAAAAGAGTAACTCGCTCTTCTCTTAAATACTGGAAGAATGCTTTCGTTCAGGTATGCTACAATGTGCACATGCATCACCCCAGAAAAACAGAACACTTCTTGCTTTTTTGCTTGATAACTACTGCTGTCACTCACGGGCAGATTGGATTGATCAATTGACCTAAACTCACACAATCCATCAGTAAACATTTATTTAACTGGGGGATAACCCATTTCTCTTATCAAAATAATCTACTTGGTTGGCTGGTTTTACTGGAAATGCACTTTGGTGCTGAGGCCTTACTATGTTTTTATGACTTGTAAGTCTTAAAAATTTGGGGATAGAGTAGAACTAAAATAAGCCAACGGTAAGCTCTTACTGCTGACTCCGGTGTTGGCGAACGTGCCGTAAAGCACGTTTGCTGCACCACCGAAGGTCCCAACACTAGTGCAGAGCCTCAGCACCAAGGAGCAGCCATCATTCCTGCGACCACGGTAAGTGACACTGCAGCTTCGAAGAGGTGGGGAAGGCAGGGGAAGTGCAGAACTGGCAGGGGGAAGGGAAGAGCAGCCCGGGGAAGGAGTGGGACTGGCAGTGGCCCTCACTGCCACATCCTAAACCTGTGTTGGGATTGAGCTCTTTACTCCCATGGCTCCTGCAGGATGCAGCGGTAGCCATTTTTGTTCCGCTACTGCTCCGGAAGCCAGGCAGCTGATTGGGCTTCCCATCTGTACTGTTTCCTTTGCAGTTTTTTATACATACTACTGCAAGTGATTGCATTCATCCTATGCTGCCCTCGCTGGTACGGTCAACTCTCCCACCATTGCTCTTTTAAAACATGGTTTCATTATGTTTTCAATCTTTCCAAACATCTAACACAAAGGTGACAACAAAGAAAAATATGAGAGAGAGAGAGAGAGAGAGAGAGAGAGAAGTTTGTTCTATCCTTCAAGAGGCGTACTTCATGTGTCAATTTTGCAGAAAAGACTATATACCAAACTTTAAAACGCCAGTTTTCAACAGACAAGAGTTTCTTTTTTTAAAGATATTAATTCCTGCTGCCATCAATCTTCGTGCAGCAAATTAGCGTGTACCCCTTTGAAAAGAAACAAAGGAACCAAGGATTATGGGTCATCATAAGCATCCATCATAAATGAGATCTCAGCAATAGATAGCGACCTTCTCCCATGAACACCACATAGGGTACAAAGAGTCATTTGGATAGATTAATTTTTGTGGATATTAGTTTATGTGGATATTAGTTTTCAGGGGGTGTAAGCACCACCTCTGAATTAACATAAGCAACTTTTTACCAATTTGGGTGGCAACTGACCTAAATGGTCTAGTCTGAGATTTCTTCTCTCAAATTTTACCCCGAAGTCATTTTAAACCCATAACAGAACCATATCGAAAAGCAAGAAATCAATTTATTTGGGATGCCAATATACAATACGGTGAAGCAGGGATGAGCAACTGAAAAGCATTAAAAAGGCCTAATTGCCTGGCCTTTTACTATTGCCCAAGAGGTGGAGAAGCTGAGGCCAGTTTACCCAAAGGCTTATGTTTAGTTTGAACATTAGTTAAAGATGATCCAGTTAAGCACAGATCTTGCAAGCAATGTAGCCCCTTGGATTTCCTACCTTTGTACAGGGGAATTTTGTTCACATCATAAAATAATGGTTGTAATAAAAAGGGAATCAAGAGAGAAAAGAAAGGCATTCCTGCTACACAACACACACAAAAAGGAGATTAGTAATAAGATGCACTGGCATTTAAAACAGACCTTGAAAAAGCATAACTGCAATGAGTTTTGGTAGGATATTCTCTATTTCCATAGCAACCCATTCTCATCTGCATTTTTTAGTGCCACAAAATATAAGCCATCTTAATTGGAAGGTAGGAAATACTTCAAAAGTTGGGGCTCCTAAACCCTCTTCATGTGAGGGTCATATGGGTCTGCAAAGTCTATACGCTTGGAAATGAGAAGTTCTGTTTGGGTAAAATAATCCTTTCAAAAGTTGCAACACAGTCAAGCAATGATAGTGGAAGAGATTTCCAGCGCCCAATGATGACTTTTATTTGGCAGCCTGCCGGCTTGGCTCCTCATTTACTCTCTGTGAAGTATCTTCTGCCATTGCTGAGCTTAGATCCTTGGAACAGAGACCTGCCTTTCTCACTGTGCAACTCTGTCAAGTTCAATAGCCGCTGTATAAATAATGGTCAGTTTCCGTTCTATAGCCACCATACAAATAATGGTCACTTTCTCTGCCAACCTACTCTGTTATTCCGTTAAATGGAATGCAGTAAGTCCTTTTTTTTTTTTTAAACAAGTTATGATACTGCTCATCATTTAACTTCACAAGATTGTCCATCTTATTAAAAGTAACTGTTAACCATTACCACAGTAAATATATTCCAATCCTGGTAAAATGTCACAAGAAGACAGAAACAGCAAAGAGAGGGCATATGAATAACTTTCGTAACCTGCCTACTTCAGCAAGATGGGCTTCTTTGAGGGACCGCCTCCTTCCATACAATCCTACCCGTACCCTTAGGTCATCTCGGGGGACTCTTCTGACTGTACCACCACCAGGTGAGGTGAGGGGGATGGCAGCCAGGAACAGGGCCTTCTCAGTGGTGGCCCCATGACTGTGGAATGCCCGCCCTTTCAAATTAAGAACTGCTCCCTCTTTAGCAATGTTTTGGCAGGGCCTGAAGACCTTTTTGTTCAAGCAAGCTTTTAATTGTTGACATACTCGCTGGCTGGCATTTTTAAACTGCAATTATGAAACCTACGGGGCCTGCTCATTTCAAATTTTTAAACTGTTTAATATTATTTTAACACTGTTTTAATTGTTATTCTGTTTTTAATTTTGATATTGTAAGCTGCCTTGGGTGCCCATTACATGGGGTAGAAAGGCGGGATAAAAATCCTATAAATCAATCTCTCAGCAGGAGGGAAATTCACCCTTCTGCAGAACATGGAAACACTGCACAGTGGAAGCATAAGCTACCTGCACAATCCTTCTCACACCTTCTCCATATGTGCAACACAACTCCACACCAAAACCACTGTGACAGGGAGTGATAAAGAAGCCAGAACAGAGCAAAGCCAACAGCAGGTGAAAAAGTCACCCAACACGCAATATACTGTATATTAGACGTTACTTCATCTATTGCATGTTCAGTCAGAAATTTTCCTCTAGTTCAGTGCTCTTCAAACTGGTGGGTCGCAACCCACCAGCCTGAAGAGCATCACCCTGTTTCACGTCAAGGGGGAGAGAGAGGGAGAAAGCAGCAACGTGATCCCTAGGATCACACCGCCATTTTGGCAGGCGGGGAAGTGGTTTGACTAAAATAGTGGCTTGGGGAGCCCCACGGAGGCTTCCCCGGGGCTCCTCGCACCCCCTGTGGGCCAGCGCAACTGTACGGTATGCGTGGGACACCCCTTCTGCCAAAACTGGCACAATCCTGAGGATCACATCACTATGAAAGCCCTGTCCCCCCCCCCAGCACTTACATGGTCTTCTCCAAGAGAGGACTTTGAAGACCACTGCTCTAGTTACATAATACTGGACTTGCACCTTAAGTTTTCTTCAATATCCCCCCCAAAGAACTCCAACACCATGCATGCACCTGGCTGAGTATTATACCCTTATATTGGCATCACCAGTGCGAGCACCACACAGGGCAACTGTCCCACCACCACACAACACTGCCTGTACTTGGAAGTGATTCAGCAGGGTGGCCATTTCCAGACATTCGAGGCCATCAGAGCAGACCTATTCGCCACCAAATGCAGCCTGGCCTTCTGCTCAGTGGGAAGTACACCCGTTGCCCCCGCTGGCATATCACCCAGATGGACCACCACCGTATTCTCCACTTGCTACACTATTGCACCTTTTCCTTCCTAAAAAAACCCCGCAATGTTATAAAGTGATAAGGTTAATATGCATCTGTTTAATTTCACTTGTCCTGCTCAGAGATAAGATCGCTTTCCAAATGCAAAATTTAAAAGAAAAACCAACACCCAAAATTTGTGTTAGGGAACTTAGGGAAAAGAACAAACAGAGGTACAGACGTGCCCCGGTATCCACTGATTCAGTTATCCACAGTTATCACAGGTACTGGGACGCCTATTAAAAAGAAAGGGGAACATTAAAAAAAATCTCTTTTTAACCCAATTACAGGAACATCAGAGGTTTTGCTGCATCTTTAAAAAGATGTCCCCAGTATCCACGGTGGGGTCCAAGACAGAACCCAAGTGGACAATGGGGCACGCCTGTATTTGTAGGTATAAAAATCAAGCCGTGACAACGAAGATGAACATGAACACTGCAGAACAATCAAGCAGGCCCTGATCACACACATCTTTGCTGAGAAGGAAAATCCACTGTATTCAATGGTAAGCGTGCTCAATACAAGCTCATAAGCCAAGATGAAAAGAAACTACAGGATAATAGGAAAAGGTATAGTGTACATCTTTAGGCCTCTTTTCAGCCAGCCCCCATAGCAGCAGACGGCATTTCATAAAAATACCACAGTAAAACTTTAGGTGCTTGCATGAGCCTGGCCTACTAACTGGGGGCTTGACAAACATATTAGTGAGTGCGTGCGTGCGTCTCTCTTAGCCACGGCACTGTTCCATCACTCTTCTCTTCCTCTGTTGTCTCCCCTGTGTCAGTACCAGCAGGCCTCTTGGGGCAGGGACCCATCTTCTTACTGGATGTAAAGCATCATGGAAATTGATGGTGCAATAATAAAAATAAATGCTAATTCAGAGAGCCCAAATCTATGCCAGATTCCACATGTGTGGTACAGATGCACATATACTGGGCATATACTGTTGTGTTTACAATTTTAGAAGTCATATCCCAAACCCATCTCATGTCATCTGTGATCCAACCAAACAGTGGGAACAGCCGCAATGCTACAATAATTGTACCCCTCACCTTTTAGAGCCTCTCGGCAACCGACAAGTGTCATCAGAGGGAGCATTTGGATAAGCATCCACTGTGCATAAATGAAACACGCTCTTTAAATATTATGCTTCCTCCAACAATGCTGTCAGCTCATGCCGCAGCTGCCGAGCAGAAGCCAAATATTTATAGGACACCATCAGCCTGAAGGATAAGAGAAATCGCACTCGGCACATTAAATGTCAGGAGGGATGAAGGAAGAGGAATGTAAACGGAACCCAGACAGTGTCCGAAAATGGTAAAGCTTGAAGGCAGGGCTTCAAAGTTTGCTTTGGCTGCAGTTGTTAGATAATAGCCAGACTTCGTTTACCCCTTACAAGCACTAGCCAACAACTTCTAAGTTTTATTTTGGCCATGCCCAAGAGCTCCTTGCTAGTCATAAGAATGTGCTGAGGTTTGCACATTTTCCCTTAGCCCAGCAAAACCAAGGACAGAAGCTCCAATTCAGACAGGCTTCCAGAAACTGGCTTTTGAAAGAGGCATCTACTGTGAAAACTGTGCTACTGAGGATGCTTCATGCTGCCTGATTTCAGTGGACATGGCCCGCAAAGCACTGCATATTCTCACGACAAGCAAAACTGTATGCAATACAAGGAGGGTTGTATCCTCATTAATCCCGACTGGGCATTAATGCCTGACTGGGGTGGGGCACCTCCCTTATGAAGAAAGACTGTAGCATTTGGGGCTCTTCAGTCTGGAAAAAAGGCGCCTGAGGGGGCACATGATTGAGACATCATGTAGAGGGACGGATAGAGTCGATAGAGGGATGTTCTTTTCTCTCTCTCGCAATACCAGAACATACCAGGGGACATCCACTGAAATTGAGTGTTGGGAGAGTTAAAACAGATAAAAGGAAATACTTTTTTACCCAGCGGGTAATTAAGCTATGGAACTCCTTGCCATAGGAGGTGGTGATGGCATCTGGCCTAGATGCCTTTATAAGGGGACTGGACAGATTTCTGGAGGAAAAGTCCATCATGGGCTACATGCCATGATGGGTGGTGCAACCTCCTTACATTAATGGTAGGCTACTTCAGAATGCCAGGTGCAAGGGAGTGGCAACAGGATGCAAGCATCATGTTGTCTACTGAACTCTTTTAGGCACCTGGTGGGCCACTGTGAGATACAGGAAGCTGGACTAGATGAGCCTTTGGCCTGATCCAGCAGGGCTCTTTTTATGTTCTTATGGCAGCACTGAATTAGACAAGCTGATTATTCCCACTAATTTCAATGGAACTAGTCATATCTCACTTTCTTAGGAGACAATGCAAAGCCAGCCAAGTGCCACATAAATGAGCAGACTATGGAGCAGCGATTTGTCAACCAGTGTGCCTTGGCACACTGGTCTGCCGCAAATGGTCCTCGGGGTGCCACGGGAGGTTGGGTGAGGATCCTTTATTAGTAGGGCCAGTAAGGGATGTGAGCCTCCACACTGAGCATGGTGTGCCTTGCCAATTGTCAAAAAACTGATGGTGTGCCTTGACCATTTTAGTGCCTTGTCAGGGTGCAGTGAGATTTAAAAGGCTGAAATTACTGCTACAATGGGTGTCAACATTTAGTTTGGGGGCAAGAGCTCAATATCAGCAAATTTTAGGGCACCACATAATTGAAATTTGACAGAATAAGATAAGTAGGATTTAATCAATTTTGTGCAGGAGACCCACAAGGGAAGAGGGTTAGAAATTCGCAGTATTGTTACCACAATGTGTATAAATGGCAGTAAATTCAGTAGGAAAAATGCCATGATTAGTGAAATACTTTCTAAATCATTGCTACTGGCTGCAAAGGTGTGTAGAGCAGAGTTGTGATGCGCTCTCTCTCTCTCTCTCTCTCTCTCTCTCTCTCTCTCTCTCTCTCTC
>JAJKFI010000081.1:4538394-4592913 GCA_029204185.1 Lerista edwardsae | reverse complement strand
CTCTCTCTCTCTCTCTCTCTCTCTCTCTCTCTCTCTCTCTCTCTCTCAGCAACAGAGGTTTCCTTTCACAGAATTTTTTGCTGTTGTTGCCATAATACTATTTTTGAAGCTGGAGAGAGCAAGAAGAGAAATGGAAAAAAACTCAGCACTAACTTTCCACATGAAAGAAAGTTTGCAGAGTTGCATCCTAAGGAGGAAAAAAAAAAGTCACGTGGAGGCTGACACTCCGCAAATCCGTTTGTGCAAGGAAACCACGCAGGTGAATGGCAAGGAATGAAGAGCACCCAACATGCTGCAATCCTACGCATAGTTTTCACATGAGAAGTCAGGCTGTGATGGATGGGAGACCAAGGTCGCTGGCAAAAACCAAAACCGATAATATCCTTGAGTAGAGCTGGGCTCAAGTTCCGTTGCCTGTGAGCGCTTAGAAAGTGCAAGAGCCGACAGCCAGGATGATGACTGCACAATGAAAGGAAACACCTCGAGAAATGCGAGGAGGATGAGCGGCCCTCAGAGTTTTGAATGCATGCTGGGGGGGGCACTGTGCCACCATTACACTCCCCCACAGCACCCCCACAACAGTGCACACATGCAAGGGGGGGATTTGCATTCCTGGTTTCCAGCCAGCAGGGAAGCCAGGATCATCTTTGGAGAAATGGATGGTTCTATGAGATTCTCTCATGGAATAATAGTTGTTACAACCATATTGAAAAATGGGATTTATGTTCAGTCTGCCAGTATAGACCACCTTGAGTTTATGAGAAAGGCGGTATATAAACATTGGAGTACTTTATTAATCTCCAACACGTCCCCAAGCCCAGCACCCCAAGGAGCGTAAAGGTTGGGTGGAATGCCTGCTAACTTACGGTAGTGAGGTGGGTTCCTATAGCAAGAACTATACTCCCAACTTTGGGAGGAAACAACTTTGGAAGCATGACAGCATGGCATAGGTTCGGTGGGATGTTGCCACTAGTTAAAGGGAACGGCTTTAGTTCAGTGCAATAGCAGCTGCTTTGCCTCTACAAGTCCCGGGTTCAGTCCCTGGCATCTTCAGACAGACCCAGAAGATCCCTCTGAAACTTCGCCTATCAAGGAGAGCTCAGTCAGTACAGCAGAGTATCCACTGATTCGGCATCCACAGTTTCAGTTATCCATGGATACTGGGACACCTATTAAAAGGGGAAGATTAAACAATTCTTTTTTTTTTACCTTATTGCAGCAAAACCATTGATGTTCCCCTACCTTTAAAAAGGCGTCCCCCGTATCAACAGTCTCAGGTATCCACAAGAGGTTCTGGATAGGGACCCCAACAGATACCAGGGCATGCCTATATTGGGCTCAGAGAAGCAACGGGCTGACTAAAGATGAAGCTGCTTCCGACAACCAATTCAGATCCCCTCCCTTAGACACCAACATCTTTCCATCTATCCCCACTCCCTCCCCGAAGCATGAAAGATCTCCAAGCCTCACCACACCGTTCAAGCATGGACTGACGACTTGCAAGCTGAATTGCACACATTTTATCCATTGCTCTGTTTCGCCCCAAATGATAACGCAGCCGGGTTTCATTTTCAGAATTCGGCCTGTTCACAAAGCTGTCTCATGCTGACCCCTTCTGGCAAAAACAAAGCATTCAAGCACAACCGGTATGTTCAAAGTATCCCAGAGGTGTCACAAAATTACGGATCTAAGTGGTGGTTGGCTCAACAGCAGAAAGCTAGTGGATGGCAGCTGCCATATTTTTTTTTTCAATGTTTCGCTATTAAGGCACTCTGTACAGTACTAGTGGTACAAATCTACTATAGTTTGAGGACAGTCAAAAGTGTTGGGATGGCGATTGGAGCCGACTGTAGTGTCACATCACACAGCCCAATGCTCATCTCCCAACGTGGCTGCACATGATAGAGAGGAGCAGCAAGTCAACCTGGAGCTGCATGCAGTGTTAATCCACCTGAACTCCCATTGACAGCATTTTTCAGCAAACGCTAGGTGTGATGTTTGGGGTATCTGCCATATACATAGCTCTCAACCTATCGCTTACCTTTTACACCACTGATTGATTAAATTTATTTAGTTGAACAATTTACAGGGGGCACTTCTTATCCACGAGCTCAGCGTCTGTAGATCTGAGCACCCTGCAGGTGCCAAGCCTGCAGCTAGAGGGCCTCAGAGGACCTCCCAGATGCAACCAGAAGTGGCTTCTGGTCACGTTTTGGATGTATTCCAAGGGGCGGGAAGGCCACACAGTTACCCATACCCTGGAAAGCCTCCCAGAAGCAACTGGAAGTTGTCGTCCCAAACAGGAAATGACTTCCTGGCGGCTTCTGAGGAGGCTGGGTTTGGCCCCCAGTATTGTGGGGCATTAACACCACTCACCCACCCCACCCTGCAGATACGGACGCGCACACACACCCGCAGATTCACAGGACCCACTGTATACCCAACCTTTCCCAAAAAGTTATAGGATGCTGTAGGCAGCTTATATGAAAAAGCAATAAAAACAGTGAAAGGAATTTAACAATAAAAAAACTACAAAATTAAAACAGCTGCAGAATGTCAATAATACAGCAGCTAAAATTACCAAGCGTGAAAAGTATAAAGATATAAAAGACAACCAGCAAAAAATCCAAAAATTGAAATGCATTTAAAAGAGGCATGCACACACAAAAATAAGAAGTGAGGCCTCGTCAGAAGCTTAGCAGGAAGGGTGCAGTTCTTAAGTCTACCAGGAGGGCATACTATAGCGATGGTGGTGCCACCACAGAAAAGGCCCTGCTCCTGATCACCACCAACTTGATTTCCACCAGAAGTGGCACATGCAGGGTCTCCTCGGCTGACCACAAGGGTTGGTCCCATTCATATGGGAGGAGAAGGATCCTCAGGTACCCAAGCCATATAGAGCTTTAAAGATCAAAATGAGAACTTTGAATTGTGTTCAGAAACAAACCAAAAGCCAGTTCTGAACCAAACTGAACCAAACTGCCAAGCTCCTAAGATCATACAAGCCACTGCATTCTATATTGCCATAATTGCTATTTTGGAACAGTATTCAAGGGCTGCCCCACATAGACTGTTACCATAGTCAAGTCTCAAGAGCTTGGCATGGAATACTGTGGCTGGATCCACTTGACTCAAGCATGGCTGCAACTGGCAAACCTGCCTCAACTGGGTAAAGGCCGCCCTTGACCACTGCAGCCAAGAGGAGGTCCAGGAGCAAACTGAGTCCAGGAAGAACCCTAAGTATATTTGTGCATTATCAGAAACCCAGTATAGATGCCTTTTGGGGAAACTAATACAGGTCTGTGCCACATAGCAATGTTCTAGCCAATGATGGACAGCATACATGATAGCGGTCCCACCCACCTCACCAGGGCAGCTTTCTTTCCTTGCTGGCTCAACTGGCCAATCCACACTTTGCATGATTTCCATTCATGCTTTTGTCAACTAGCTGCCTTTCTTCCTGCCTTTCCAGCCCCACAAGGCATTCTGGGGTGCTACTGCTACCCGGTTACCTCAAGGCACTCTGGGGTGCTTCCCAGCTGCCATTTGAGGTTGTCCAGACAACAATGAATGCACCTAACCTTGGGGTTTGCAGAATGTATCCCAGTTGTTAAGCCTATGTTTATCTGTGCTTATGTTTGATTTTCACCTCCTATTACTATGGAAGCCCAAGGGAATGCATTCTTTCCCTAGGCCTCCCTCTTGCAAGTGTAAATTCCTTGGGGTAGGGGGCTTGTATTTTTGCATATGATGTATTTGGGGGTAGGGGTTTGTATTTTTGAATATGATGGTCTGCAGTATGTCAATCCTACATAAATAAGCTGTTCAAGAAAGAGCATTTTAAATTCTTTAAGAAAAATAAAGATCCCTCTGGTCCAGCATCTTGTTTCTCAGAGGGGCCAAAAGGCTCCTCCTGGGAAGAACATAAGCAGAACTGTGAAGACAGCAAACCTCCAGCCATATTCGCCGCCCTCCCCCCACATCAGAAACTGGAATTCAGAGCTATACTGAATTCTCTCTTCCATTTCCAGTTGCAGTCATACAATAGACCCATAATAGCCTCAAGAAATAGAAGGCTTTAATCTGCATCCTTTAATCCTGCAGCCTTAGGGCCCAATCCAATCCAACTTTCCAGCATTGATGCAGCCATGCCAATGGGACACATACTGCATCCTGCAGTGGGCAGATAGTCACAGAGGCCCCTTCATGGTAACATTTATTCCTTTACCTTGGAGTTGCACTGCAGCTGCATCAGCACTAGAAAGTTGGATAGGGTTGGGCCCTTAGTTGTTTAAGTTAGTGTTAGCAAAGCTCAGTAGGAACGTGGTGGCGCTGCGGGTTAAACCGCTGAGCTGAGCTTGTTGACCGGAAGGTTGACAGTTTGAGACCACGCAACACAGTGAGCTCCTTTTGCTTGTCCCAGCTCCTGCCAACCTAGCAGTTTGAAAGCACGTAAAAATGCAAGTAGATAAATAGGTGCCACTTCAGTGGGAAGGTAACAGTGTTCTGTGTGCCTTGGCATATAGTCATGCTGGCCACATGACCATGGAAGCTTGTCCTCGGACAAACACCGGCTCTTTGGCTTAGAAACGGATATGAGCACTGCCCCCTACAGTCGGTCACAACTAAACCATTCGGTCATGGCGAAACCTTTACCTTACCTAGCAAAGCTTGGAGCTTTAACAGGTCAGGTGCAAGCTAAACACACAACACAGGAAGCAGTCCTGCCAGCCTCCTGGAAGGGATGTGACTTCCAAAATGCACCTTGAGACTTCATCACATCTGGAACTAGAGAATACCTGGCCTGGGCCACATTGGAAACCTTTGACAGATTCCCTTCTGTATTGTTTCTTTCTAAACACATATCTAAACACATTCTGAATACTCTTTACATCCTAATGGCAAATGTTTTGTTTTACTCTGTTTACATTTGCTCTGGCTTTCGATTCCAAGCTGGTCCCATAGAGGCCCACACAGGAAGTAACCAAAGTGGGGGGAATGGGGAATGTGCAGGCAAGACCAGCTCTTTTGTCTTCCTAGGTAAACCTTTTTGGGTTTTCCTTAAGCCTTTTGCAAGACTTGCACAACTGCATAGCCGTTAGATGCCGCCACAGCATCCTCACAGCAATCTCAAAATGATTGCAAAAAGAAATGGTTGCTCCACAAAGCAGACAAAAATGTTTGTTTTAAAAAAAAACAAAACAAGAATTTGGCAAAGAATTGTAGATAACCCATTCAGGCTCCAGATATCTCTCATAACAAGTCACACACAAGTTTGAACGCCCTGAATGGTGGCAACGGACACTCACACGACACTCACAGGCCTACTCAGGAGAAAGAGGCTTACTCCCAGGAAAGTGTCTACAGGATTGCACCTCGCCGCACAATCCTAGGCACATCTACTCAGAAGCAAGTCCCACTGAATTCAGTGGGACTTACTCCCATAAAAGTATGTATAGGCTTGCAGCCTCAATCTCCTAAAAATGTACATCTATGCAATTACTTCAGAACACCAGGTGCAAAGGGAGTGGCAACAGGATGCAGGCATCTTGTTGTTTCGTGTGCTCCCTGAGCCATCTGGTGGGCCACTGTGAGATACAGAAAGCTAGAATAGATGGGCCTTTGGCCTGATCTATCAGGGCTCTTCTTATGTACAATACTTGACAAAGAATAGTTAATATTTCACACAGTCAGCCAATGCACCACTTCCCTTTTCTCCTATCCTTTCTCACAATGTTGGATCTTGTCTATAAGACAGGGTTGGCTTTCAGTCAACTGGACCAATTGCTCCCAACAGGGCCATGCACCTAAGGAAGCCCTGCACCAGAGTAAAAAAACATTAATATTTTAACTAAATCATTTTACCATCACTAAAACAAGGAGTTCTATACTTATTTACTTTTCAAACGTAATCTATGCATTGTTTGTTTACATGTAGGGAATTTTGTATTAAAATGTGCTTAGATCCATTTGGCCCATTAACTCACATGCACTTTTTAAGTGCACACTTTGATTGCATCCATTATACCAGAGAGAAATAAAGTCTATTAATACAGTTTATTTATATAAGATTCTACAGGCCTCGGCTGTGAACCAAGGGCTGGGCAAAAAAATGTTGCCAATTGGACCCCACAGTTCCTAAGGCTGCGGAGCACAAGTGCTCAAGGTAAAAAAAACGTAGTAATTCTCTACCCAAAAAAGCAACTTTTACTTATATTTTTGCTTCCCATCCCACTGAACAAAACTGAGCTGAAATGTTGCTCCATGACATTAAATATATAATCATCAGCACGCAAAGGATGTCTAATCCATCTCTGAGCCAGGGGAAGTTGTGTTTATCTACATGCACCCAGAGACTCCAGACACTGGAGTTCCAGGGTCTATAATACTGGGTCATGTGCATCTCTCCCCGTCGTCATGCAAGTTTGAAGGCTTCACCTGCTCCGACTATGCAGCTGAGCACACAAGGATTTCTGCTTCAACAAGCAAGGAGCAGAGCAAACAACCGACAATCTGTAAGATCCACGGAAAACTCCCACTTGATTATACCATCCGTGCGCTGTCCACATGGCAAGGACATGTAGCAAGGAAAAGGATGCTCAGTGGGGAATATACAGAAATACACAACTCTAGTGCGGTGACTCCTTCCAAAAAAGTTGCAAAAAAGGCTGAACACTATCTAACTGTTCTGCAAGACTTTTCTTGGCTCGCTTTTAGTGTCTGGTTAAGCAAATGAGTAGGAACAATTTTTTATGTACTCTCTATAGTTCAACAATAGAGCCCATGCTTTGCATACAGAAAGCCCTAGGTTCAAGCCCTGGCATCTCCTCTTTTAAATACCACTGGCAGCCAGTATCAACAACATTGAGGTAGATGGATTAACAGGTCAAAGTCCACTTCATATGTGCAACCTGACATCATCTACTACCACATTAGTATTTCGCTGGAGGAAGGTTAAATGTTGAATGTGGGGCTGCCTCTGAAGACGGTCCGGAAATTGCAACTAGTGCAGAACGCGGCTGCTCGTGTGGTTGCTGAGGCTCGTCAGTTTGACTCTGTCGGGCCGTTGCTTCGGCGGCTACACTGGCTGCCAGTTCCTTTCCGGGCCCGATTAAAAGTGCTAGTTTTGACCTTTAAAGCCCTTTACGGCTTAGGTCCGGGGTATTTGAGGGACCACCTCCTTCCATATAATCCTACCCGTACTCTTAGGTCATCTGGGGGGGCCCTTCTGACTGTGCCGCCACCAGGAGAGGTGAGGGGGATGGCGGCCAGGAATAGGGCCTTCTCGGTGGTGGCCCCCTGACTTTGGAATACCCTCCCCTTAGAATTAAGAAGTGCTCCCTCTTTGGCGACTTTCCGGTGGGGGCTGAAGACTTTTTTTTATTCAATCAAGCCTTTAACTGTTGACAGGCAGGCTGGCATTTTTTTACACTCTATCTTTCACACATTAAAATAACAACAACAACTTAAACATTAACAGAAACACCGAGAGTGAACTGGAGTGAAAGCTAGACCCAATTCTCAATATCAGAACATATTGGAGGGTGGGAAAAACAACTGACCAGAGGAGTGAAACAGACTATGACAATATACCAGAGGGACGGAGGGCAGGCAGCCACACAGTCATCCAAAGGCCAGACGAAGTAGGTATGATTTGACCCCTCTCCGAAAGGCCATGAGGGAGTGTTAGGTTCTTAGTTCTTCTGGTAGGGAATTCCATATTTGTGGAGCTGCTACAGAGAAGGCTCGTCCCCGAGCTGCCATCCCTTTAACTTGGGACAGAGGGGGCACTTGAAAGAGAGCCCCTTTAGATGATCTAAGAGGGCAAACTGGTATGTATGGGAGAAGGCGGTTTTTTTGGTGGGCTGGGCCTAAGTCATGAAGGGCCTTAAAGGTCAGTACCATCATTTTAAGTTGGGATCGGAAGTGAATGGGAAGTGAATGGTGAAGTGAATGGGAAGTGAATGGTGTAGTGGTTAGAGTGGTTGCAGCTGGACCAGGAAGGCCCAGGTTCAAATCCCTGGTCATATATGAAGCTTACTTGGTGGCCTTGGACCTATGTCTCTCTCTGGTCAACCTACCCAAAAGATCAAACATTGGAGAGACTAGGACATCACTCTGACGTCCCTGCAAGAAAAGATAAAAATGAAATGAAGTGTTTCAGTTCAGCTGAAGAAAAACATTTCTTCCACCCTGCCTGAGGCCTTCCTCCACCTGTTAGCCAAAATCCTTAACTCAAAGTGCTGAAGAACTGAATCTGGGACTCTGTATATTCAAAGCATGGGCTTTACCACTGAATTGTGGATCCTCCCAACTAGCAGATAAAACGTACAAGGTGAATAGCAGTGGTACCCAAGTCATGAATCCATCGAAACCAGTCAGGGGAGCTGCAGAATCCTAGCAAGACCCCTGCTACCCTGTACAATATATTGGATTGTAGCCATGTTGGGGAACTGCAGTCAATGGCCTAGTTAACCAAAAGAGCCGCCAGAGCCTGCTGCTTTCCTAAGAAGACAGCAATAAGTTGAATTATTTCTCAGCCATTTTCCAATATAATAGCAAAGTGACTCGGAAAGATAAAAGCCCATTTACCATATTGACCAAGTAGAACAACCACACAGCCCTCTCCCTTTCCAGCATCCCATCTTCCCACATTTTCAATATGGCTGCCGTAGGTGCTTCAAGACCCACCCGAAATTGGCTCGTGACCCACTGGTGGGTCCTGACCCACAATTTGGGAACCACTGCTCTTTAATTAATGAGACACAAACTTTTAGAAAACCCAGAAGTGTTGCCTTCAGCTTAAGGGTGTCAGGCCATGGGATGAACTGTGGACTGTGCCTCCTGATTTAGGTGAAGATCAGGAGAAGGTTAAACAGGAGATCACAAGTCTAGGCACTCCCTTCCAACAGTAAATTTGAATACATGTAAAATCCATGCTGTGGAAACAAACATCAGCCTGCACTGACTCCAGTATTATTACAGTTACCGTAGCCATTTCCAAAACATCTTGCTGCACAGCAGTGAAGCGAGGCAAATTCCAAAAGCATTTGCAGAGGACACAAGCAGTAAATATGCTCCGCAGTCTGGTATACAGCCAAGTCCAGCAAGGAAAGCTTCTAAAACACAAAATATTGCCCCGTCTCTGGACTGCTTGTAATCCCCAATGCAAATAAATAATAATTCCTTCCTAATGGAAGTCAAAAGCCCATTGCCTCCTTCAGCAGCAAAACTTTCGTGCTAAGTTTGAGAGTGCTGCTTCCATCAGGAATCCCATGGGAAGATGGAGAATGTTTTTCCTGAGGGTATTTTTAGGAAAATGTGTATTTTTAGGGGGGAAAGTCAATGGAACAGAACTGAGGCAAACAAGGCTCTATGGACTGAGACTAAGAGGGTCCCACAACCCGTCCTCACTGTGGATTATCCTGGGCTGCAGAAAAACAAACAACCAATGATTTGGTTGATCAGGAATTAGATTTAATTAAAGTAGCTGGAATGGGAAGAACTAAAATAAATGATACACACACCAAAAACCACTTATGGACACACACACATATGGATTGCAGTGGCTCTTCTGGCATGTGAACACAATACCCTTCCTGACAAAAATGATAATAATACCCAGACTCACAGAGAGTTAGGAACTGTGGCCAGGACAAGTAGGTTAGCAACTCATTTTCCTTGCAACCAGGCAATCTCAGTTTCCAAAGTGAGAGACATCAGAGTTTAAGCTTGCCTGGAAGTAACACTTGAAAGCCCTTCCTTTGGGCATGGTTTGAATTGCAACTACTCAAGGATGGAGAGGTTTTCTGTGCATGCTCAGAGGCACTTCTCCCAATACTAATGTATCCTAGGCCTGAGTCCAGCCTTTGTAAACAGGTCCAGGGATAAGCCCTGCAATGAGGGCTTTGAATACTCCAGGGTTAAATTTTCCACCCAAACATCCAAGCAAGTCCAGCAGTAAGATCTTTATGCATTACAAAGCTGCTCAGGCCGGGCTCCGCTACCAGTGCAAAGAGGGAAAAAACGTTAAGCAGCTTGAACTAATTTCAGCATCTTTTTAGCCTTCTGGCCAGGGAGGAATAAAGAACGACCAAATACTGTATTCTCTCCCACTCCCCACCCACACACCCCAGTTTGTTCGAGCTGGGAACGAATAAGACCCAATCATCAGATAAGGGCCCGATCCTGGTATATACACTTACACAGGCAGTTAGTCCCACTGAAGCTTATGAGACTTACGTCCGGGGAAACATTCATAGGACTGGCGTGTAAAGCTACAATACTAATCCCTTCCTGGGAAGCAAACTTTTACGGACCCGTGGGACCTACTCACGAGTAAATGTGCACGGCACCAGAAGTGTGCGCCATCCCTCCCCTCCCAATCTGGCTCTCGCAATGAAACAAATTAAAGCGATCCAAAGTTGTTGGTTTTTTAACAGAACTTTTTGCTGCTCTCCTCCCCAACCCCGACCACGCGTCCGGCCCCGCCAGGCCAACCCCGATCCTTGGCGTGCAGCAGTCCCAAGGGCTCGGAAGCCCCCAATCCCTCCATTCTCCCTCTGCCCTCCACCACCACCCCGCCCCAGTCCCAGTAAACCGGCGCACGGAGCAACCCTCCAGGAGGAGCCGCACTTCCTGCCTGCTCGCCAAGAGAAAGGGGTGTGCGGACCGGATCAGGCAACTCACCGGAGAGTCTGCATCCCCCGCCGGCTGGCGCTGAGAGCGGAGGGGCTGCCGGGGTGGGGGGCCGCCGAGCCGGCCTTTTGTTCGCCTCTCCGCCACCCTCTCGCGTGCCTCTAGAGACCGCCCGGCCCAGAAGGTCAGGCAGCGTCTCCCTTACCTCGCTCTCGCTTTCTCTCCCTGCAGATCGCAATCGCAGCCCGGCTTGCGCGCCCGCTGCTTTGCTTAAGGAAGCGGCATGTGCGTGCTTGCGACAGCCTGCAAAAGCGCCGGCGGAGAGGGAGGGACATGCGCACCCCGGCTCGTCTTTTCCCAGCTGCGGCAGCTGTTCCCGAGCACAGACAGATGGCTCTTTTCAGCTTCTGCTCTTGCTCCAGTCCGAGCAAACAAACAGATGCCCCCCGCCCCGCCCCCGGGGGCTTCTTTGGGCACGGGTCTTTCTTTCCAACTGTTCGCAGCCATCCCGTCACAAAGTAAAGACTCTCCCAGCCAATTCTCCAGGCTATGAAACTCACAGTCGAGGCGTTTTGGAGCCAACACCTATGGTCGGCGTAGGGGGGCGGAATCAATCAAGCCAGCATCTGGATAAATATTATTTTTTTAATTAATTTTACCAAAATCCTCCTCTCTTAGGCTACAATCCTATGCACACTTTCCTGGGAGTAGGTCCCATTGACTACAGTGGGACTTACTTCTGAGAATACTTGCATAAGATTGGGCTGTACGACAGTGGTTCTCAAACTTTTCAGCACTGGGACCCACTTTTTAGAATGACAATCTGTCTGGGACCCACTGGAAGTGATGTCATGGCCAGAAGCGCCATCCTTGTGATGCCAGAGCCTGCTGCTTTGCTGAGAATGCTATGGAGCTATTTCTCAGCCATTTCCCAATAGCAAAGTGAATCAGAAAAAAAGAAAAAAAAAACCCTATTTACAACCTTAAAACAAGCAAAACAACCACATAGCCCTCGCCCCCTTTCCAGCATTCCATCTTCCCATATTTTCAATATAGCTGCTCTAGGTGCTTTGCAACCCACCTGAAATTGGCTCATGACCCACTGGTGGGTCTTGACCCACAGTTTGGGAACCACTGCTCTAAATCAGTAAGGGCCCAATCCTAGCCAACTTTCCAGTGGCAGTGCAGCCGCAATGCAGCCCCTTGGTAAGGGAACAAGCATTCTTTTACCTTGAGAAGGTCTCCATGATTGCCCTCCCACCACAGGATACAGCAGACACCCCACTGGCATAGCTACATCTGTGCTGGATAAGATTGGGCCCCTGATCTGGCAAAAATAGGAATGGAAAGTACATTTTGGGTGGGCAGAAAAACAGCCACTAACAATCTGTTTCATGCATTGACATTAAAATGTATAGGCTGCATTTCTGCCTCAGATTCTTTAAAGTGGCTTACAACGAAGATCAAAAGAAAGCAACATGAACACACACTTACTGTACCGTACACAAAAACACAATGCAGCAATCAAATAACATGCCACAGAGGGCCCAGAGAATGAGACAAACGTTTAGCTCAGACCAAACACCACAAGTTCAAAATGTATTATTTATTTACCATATTTATATTATAAACTGCCATTCATGGCTTGAAGAACAAAGACTCCAAGCCAGTTCTCTAAGCTGTGAATGGCTGTGGAGGCAAGGGGAAGCTCAAAGGAGCTCAGGCTCCTGCAAAACTTTGCATTCCTATAGGAACGCCACTGTTGGTGGGCCAGCCCTGTTCATCACTGGAGCTCCCCCATGCTCAGTGTATCTCAGTACAAGGGACAAGAAGCCAAAGGAGCTTCTGTCCCAAAGGAGCTCACAGTCACCAAAAGAGGGAAGCGGAGGGAGGTGGAAAATGAGAAGAATACAGTGGCATTTCTACAGGGATGGCAAAGCTCTAAGTTTTGCAAGAAGCCTTACCTTGCAGTGGAAATCACTCCTCTCTTGCACTGTTTTAGCCAATCCTAACAGGGAACAGCAACATCTTGGCCATTGCTTACTGGCTACAGCAGCAAGGGAGAGGAGGGATTTACATGACAGGGTAAGGCTTCTTGCAACACTTAGAGCTTTGCCCTCCCTGTAGAAACGCCTCTGGAAGAATACATGCGATATACACATTTAGGTATCATTGCAGTATAATCCTAGTACTTGCCAGGCAAGGGCCTTCAATTACAGGTGTGCCCCGGTATCCACTGATTCAGTATCCACAATTTCAGTCATTCGCAGATACCATGGATAGTCGGACGCCTATTAAAAAGATAGGGGAACATTAAACAAATCTCTTTTTTTACCTCGTTGCAGCACAACCACTGATGTTCCCTTATCTTTAAAAAGGCGCCCCCAGATCCACAATCTCAGGTATCCATGATGGGAGGTTCCGGAACAGAACTCCAGTGGATACCAGGGCATGCCAGTATTGGGCTCAGGGAAGCAATGGTCTGACTAAAGATGAAGCTGCTTCCGACATGAATTCAGATCCCCTCCTTTAGACGCTAACATCTTCGGTGTCCACCCCCCTCAGGCCCAGCGCCTGGGGCATTTGACCCCCCTTCCCCCTTATGTATGCCACTGCCATCCCTGCCACAGAGGGGAACATCAGTGGTTTTGTTGCAACAAGGTAAAAAAAATATTTGTTTAATGTTCCCCTATCTTTTTAATAGGCGTCCCAGTATCCATGGTATCTGTGGATAACCGAAACCATGGGTAACAGGGCATGTAAGTATTTTTCATGGACTTCTGAGATCTCCAAGCTGTGTGGATCTTTGCTTCGCTGGAGATTGAGTTGCATGGTCTTGTGGCCGCGCAGCTTAAATGGAACAATGGCTGGCACATCATTGGCTGGCGGAGGGGAGCATTTGTTGTGCTGCCTTAAGTGTCAGAAGGTCTTGGCCTAGCCCTGGGATCAGCAAGTGAGAGTTATTCCACATTAATACATCTGCAATAAAACAGTATCATCAGAGAAGCAGGCACTCTGTTGAATTGTCCAATAGGTGCAAGGAGGAGGGGCTGTCCAGGTAAGCAGATTTAGGAGTCCAATGGGAGGGGAGTTGGTGTGTGCCTGAATGGAGCAGACATTTTACTAGTGAAATTAACTCTTCCATTTGTGCCAGTGTATCCTACATACATTTCCCAAAAATGGAGTAGGTGCTGCCACCTAGAGGGCATTGGTAGTCTATACATAGCTATTCCAAGACATGGAATTACCACCTATTTCTTCCCTTTGCTAAACAAATAGCTTTATAAAGCTCACAGTCCAGTCCTAACTAAATTTGCCCCCCAATGCAATTGCACCAACAGGGTGCATGATGCATCTTGCGAGGAGGGGCAGTGCCAGAGGCTTTACTCCAGAGCAAACCTCCACTGCCCCAATGGAGCTCCTTGCAAGAATTACTCAAATGATAAGTAGTTATGGTATTGATCAGTCAACTTGCTAGCCCAGAATCAAGGAGAATACGGGAGAGGGAAAGGGAGAAGGAACAACAAAAGGATCCTGGCACACACCGTATTTATGCTCTTCCTCCCCTGTTCTGCTTCCTGTCTGCTCTTTCCCACCTCTTCAGGTCCTCTTCCTCCCACTGCCCTCTCCTCATGCTGGCTTACGTGCTGTCCTTCACATAGTTGGCTGCAGCAGTGAGCCTCCAACACCGCCATGTATGATCTTGATAATCTGCAATTCAGGCTGCAATCCTATATACACTTTCCTGGGACTAAGACACATTGACAATAATGGGGCTTACTTTTGAGTAGACATGCATAGATTGGGCTGTCAGTCTTTACTGAATAGTGACAGTGTCTGCATAAAGAGCCAGTTGCTGCTCTTGGGAGATGTCCTTCCTCATCCACTATAGCAGTACAGGGGTCAGCAACCTTTACTTTAAAGGGGCTGGATATTTTCAGTGATGACCGGGTTGCCAAGAAACTGGAAGCTGACTGCGTGGAGCTCGGCTTAGGAGGTGAAACATCTTGCCCAATTTATCCCGTGTCAGTTGGGGAATGGTGGAGCTATCTGCCTGGACTTGTTGAATCCCTGTGCCACTGCAGATTGCATGGTGCGCTGGACTCTGGCTGGCGACTGGATTCGACCCAGGGGCGTAACTAGGGTGTGGCAGGGGGTGGCACGAGCCATGGGCGCCATCTTGCAGGGGGCGCCATTTGCATGGCGCCCGCCCCCCCAAAATGGCACCCACGGCCCTCCCGCTCCCTGCACCGCATTCTCCTCGCTCCGGCTGGCCTTAAAGAGCCAGCTGGAGCGAGGAGAACGCGCTGCCACCCGGCGCCCCCTCCCGCGTCTCAAGGGGGGGTGGGGCGCTGGGCGGTGCCGCGTTCTGTTCGCTCGTGCCGGCCTTAAAGAGCCGTTGCATGCCCCTAGGGGCGCATTTTCATTGGGCGCCATGGGCGCCCTTTCAAATAGATTCGCCCCTGATTCGACCTGTGGGCCATAGGTTGCCAAGCCCTGCACTAGAGCAATGATGATGTCACTTCCAACTATAACATCACTTCCGGTAGGTCCTGACACAAGTGCCATTCTAAAAAGTGGGTTTAAGAAGTTTGAGAACTGATCTAGATATATGCTAAAACATATCATCTCGGCACTTCATCAAGTTGACTCACCTTAGAGTGGTTTAATTAATTATTTGAACTGGCCCCAAAGAAGAACGTAGCATTCATTCATTCCTACACTCAAGACAGCTAACCAAATCAAAATTGTACAAGACAATTAAATGTATCTAGCATAGATATGTCATGGCCTAGCCATGCTAGTTTTTCCTAGCCACTCTATTATATGACGTTACAATAATAAATATAAAATTGCGCCTATCCTCAGGAGCGCTGTGTCTTCATACGGTTTACAACAAGATAATTCATGGGAAATGTTTTGAACATTTGCAAGCAATATACAAATGATCAGTAATTATTGCATTTATTGAGGTCGAAGAAGTTCAGGCAGCGTTTTCCTCAACTTGGGTAGAGTTCATTATCATAGGTTTATGACTATTACAGTATTTCCTGGAAGATTCCTACCTTCTCCTCTCTCTCAAAATTCCCACAGAAGAACTTTGAATAACTTGATCCGCTTCCCGGTTACTTCTACAAATAAATGCTTCAAGGCATCCTTCCGTACAGTCATTCTTTATATGTGTCTTCTTTGGGTGTGCAGATACTGTAATTGACAGCAACAGACTTTTAGCGAGGCATGAGTGCTAGAGTTGTTTTGATCAGCTAACACTGAAGGGATAATCTTCAGCAATGTGTTTTCATCAGTGGTGTCATTCTATAATGAACTAACGGAACGGTGGGCGGGACTTACCGCGTGATTGGCTGCGCGGTTCTGATGCGTCGCCACCATTCCAAGCCCCGCGCGGGCACCCCTGGCTTCGGAGGGGGTGCCCGCTTGCCTGGGTGGCGCACTGGGTGCTGCGGAGAGCCGCGGAGGGGCGCGCCACCCGGAAGAAGCCCTCCGCGGTGAAACAGCAGGCGGCGACGCATCGCGGGGCCCCTGTCAATCAAGGGGTAAGTCCCGCCTGCGTTCCGGTACTTCATTATAGAATGACACCACTGGTTTTCATGTTTTCTAGTATCAGTGAAGCAAAAAAAATGCTATCGAAGTAATGCATCCTGTTGTCTGTAGCCCTCTAAAAGCTCAAAAAGGTGTGTTAGGAGACATTCACCTAGTTACCAAGTTTTAAAATATTTTAATAGTGGAAAGAGTTCTAAAAGGAGTTTCTTGCTCTCTTTCCTCTCTCATCATAGGCCCCCATCACTAAGGAAGAACTGTACAAAGGTTGCAATCCTGTGCTAACTTGCTTGGGAGTAATCTGTAAAATCAGTCAGTTATTCTTCTGAATAAACACAGACAAGACTGGGCTATAAATTCGGCAGCTGCACCCTCAAAGTAAGACCACACAACCTGTGCTCCCAAAAGCAGCAGTAACAAAAGACCCAAAAGCACAAGAAGTTTTCCTGGAAAGGCTCACAGCATTTCCCCCAAGACAATTCCATGCCAAATATGAAAATCTGCTGAGCACTAGTGCAGAAGTAGTGCAGGTGTTGTCTTGCCCGTGTAGAGGACAAAAAACAAATGGCATGACTGAACACATCCAAGCCTCAGAATAGGAGCTGCAAGCTGGACAACTGGACAATATAGGACATTCAGGAACTTTCTCAAACACTTTCAGGGCTTGGACATGGTTCCTGTGTGCACCAGAATTTGGCTCATTGCTATTAAACTGCTTCCAAGATGCTCCTCACAGTTTTAAATCCAAAGATACTGTCCTTGCATGCCACAATATACAAGTATATGCAAAGCCAAGAAACCTTCAAACCTCCCTTCCAGACACTTGTGAATGCCTATGGAAGTGTCTATCTGTGATCTCCATCCATTTACCTACCCCTCTCTCTTTCCCCCACCCTGTGTGTGTGTGTGTGTGTGTGTGTCTGTGTCTGTGTCTGTGTCTGTGTGTGGAACTTTTTGCCCTCTTTTTCAGTGATCTGCGAAGAAAATGTGGATCCACACATCAGACAAATACTAATCACTGTAGAAATCCAAATGGATTTACAATCCACATCCTTTAGTTTTCCATTCAGTTTGAGGTGATTTGATGATCTCCAGACCATCACTCACAGTAAATGCCAGGAAGATGAATAAATCTCACCTTCCCTCCTTCTTCCTGCTCTGCACCAATAACCCTTATCCTTTTCCCAATCAGTTGCATGTTCCCTTTTACCCCACCCCACATGTTAGAAATTCCCTTCTGAAAAAAGTTAGAATGCAGTTGGAGGATCAAAGTAACAGTAGCCATCTTAGACCCACATAACAAAAAGCACAGAATAGAGGAAGCTGCACCTTTGACAGGACCCACTCAAGGCAGACCTATACTGCTACCCAGCTTCTCCATATGTGCCAGACAGTGGAACAGACCAAAATAGAAGCCCAACGAATAAGCAGTATTGAATCAACAATGCAGTACCAGAAAAATGTGATGAAGGTAGTTGCACTGCTAAAAATGGAAGTAGATAAATAGGTGAGAGGTAACGGCGTTACGTGCGTTACGGTGTATAGTCATGCTGGCCACATAACCACGGAAGCTTGTCCTGGGACAAACACCGGCTCTACAGGCTTAGAAATGGAGATGAGCACCACCCCCTACAGTCGGTCACAACTAGACCATTCGGTCGTGGGGAAACCTTTACCGTTTTTATGAGGATGCCAAGGATGCTGTAGTGAAAATACCTTATTTCCCCCAATTTTCTGCTGATCGTTCAATTTTGGACTTTTCTGGTATAGTACATCAGAGGCTTCTGTGATGCCTCCTGTTTCATTTTTTTGTGTATTGTTCTTCTCTGGTTGACAGGGGGACAAAAATCTCTTGGTTTGAGCTAGCACTTTGGATTGTGATGCCCACCTCATTTTCAGGAAAGGGAAATTAAAATGGCTCAGGTAGTCCAGTTATCCAATCTCACAGGTAAAACTGGGTTAACCTTCACAGGTTTTATGAAGCAGGGTCACATGCCCCCCATTTGCACATTTCCCAGGTCCAATGTTGAAAGCATCCTATGTTTCGGGGGGGGGGGTGTCGGCCGCTCAACTTGCTGCAAGTGTGGGAGCCAGAGCCAGGACCCGGGAACATGTGTAAGTTGAGTTCTTCCTGGGGGTTTTACCCAGTAAGATGCACCAATGTTTGTTTTCTGTTTGCCTTTTAGCTCTTTCCTTGCAAATCTGGTACTTAGAAGCAAATATGCCATGTCTCAGACTAAAAGGCTGTCCTTCAGTGTTACTTTTTATTGAAGCAGCTTCTATAGATGAATAGCTGCCACCATATCAGAACCGTGTTCCAACATTGAACCCATTATCATAATTGGGATCTTGGGTATCCAGTGTATGGTCTGAGGACATCTGCTGCGGCAGAAGTTCTGAAGCTAAGTAGGTAGGAGCTCCTTGCAAAACGTGTCAAAATGATCCTGACATTCTTGACAGGAGAAGCATAGAGAGATGGAAATCAACAAAAGCCCCTGTTAAAATATAGATGACAGAAGCATTTTGATTCTGGTGAAGAGTTGAGCAGAATAGAGATTAACATGATTAGAACCTGTTGCTCAGGTTTACCAGAAAATGAATAAGAACACGTAAGCCGTATATTATTGGTATTGTTCTCCCAGCTGGTGGAAAAACACTTCCTCAAAAAAATAATGAACAGCCTATTACATTATTCAATACGATTGGTTCCAACATAATGCAGGTTGAGTATCTTTTATCTAGACTGCTTGGGACAGGAAATTGCCTGGGTTTTGGATTTGTCTGGATTTTGGAATAATTGCAGAAATATAATGAGAAATGCTTCCTCTTGCTCTTTTCACGGATACCCATTTGGGGGTCTGCTGGCCTCTTTGTCAACAATGTTTGTATTGGCACACACCACAGAGCACAGAATAGAATTCACAGCTTGAATGTGGGAATGAACACAAGGCCTTCCAGTGTACATACCACAGAAAGTTAACAAAAAGTCTTTGACAAAAATGTCTGGATTCTGGTACAGTCTGGATTTTGAATGTCAAGATAAGGGATTATCTACCTGTAATAGAAAAAAATGTGAACCTTCCCTACAAGGACCTTGAGAAGGTGAACAAAATGAGCGTGGAAAGTTTTTGCCTTGAATATCATACAAATACCGTTTGAATCCAACTAGCTTCCAAAGGCTGCACAATGCATTTCAAATGCATGTCCTCATTTTTCCCATATTCCTGTTGACAGTTCTGATTTCTTCTAGAAGAGACATGAAGCACAAGATACTCTGCAAAGGATACTGCTGACAAACACAACAATGTGATATAAGAAGAACTTGGGCAATGTGAGAGCTTGGACAAATGTAATGAGCTGGTGTAGAAACATGTGTTTGGGTCTCCAGAACATGGTTGCTACAAGCATCAGATTACATACGATGTGTCAGTTTATTGTCTCAGGTGGTTCTCCTCTAAAATGAAACAGAATCCTCACGCAGCTTTGCAAAGCAAAGTCTTCATTTTGAGTCATGTGTGTGTAACTAACTAAAGTGAACCAATAAGAATTCTAGAACATCATTAGCTAGATTCTAGAACATCATTAACATATGTTGGCAGGAACGTTACACAGGTATATGCTTTTATATATAAGTACAAGGTTTCTTTCACGAAAGTTCCCAGCAGTTAACAATACAATAATAAATATTTAGTATTTAAATACTATTTTTTTAATCTAGCAGTCAACAATGAAACCAATTAAAATGTGGCCAGTAGTAAAAATGGCAGCCAAAAAAGAAGCAGCCATAATAAGAAACAGCAGAAGTAAAATTGTCAAGTAAAAGTCCAGGAAATAAAAGTATATTCACTAATGCCAAAAAGAAAGCAAAGTAGGTGTCTGGCAAATCAGTCCAGGAACAGTGTTTCAAACCTGAGGGTGCAATCCTAAACTGGAGTTAGGCCAGCACAGTTAGGCCAGCAAAGTTTGGCAGGCACAAGGGACACCGTAAAGTATGCTTGGACCACTTTCAGAGAGGCCAGCACACAGATGTGCGCCATCCTCCCTGACTCTGAGAGTGGTCCAAACACGCTTTACATTGGCCCTTGTGCCAGCCGAACTGTGCTGGCCTAACTGTGCTGGCCTAACTCCAGTTTAGGATTGCGCTCTGAGTCACTATCACTGAAAGGGCCTTATCACCAGTCACCACCCAAATTAATTTCTCACAGCAGCATTCAGAGCAAGGTCCATGAAAATTCTCAAGGTATGATATTGATTAGCATTAAGAAAACAAACAAATACCTTAAGGACAGAAAGCATGCCCATTAGGTCCCCTCCCATCACAAACTAAGGGCCTAATCCTATCGGGAATAGTGTCAGCGGTAAGCCCGTATGGCACTTCTAGCACTGGCAGGAAGGGCTTACCACCAGAGCCAGGCCCCAGCATCACGAGGACCCAGTGCAGAGCTGGCCTTTAACATCCAAGGTCTGGGAAATAATGTATTACTGGGTTCACATTACAATACTGTATTTTCATTATACAATGGGCTCTCTGGAACAGATTATTATTGTAAGGCAGGGGTCCACTCACTGTATCAATGCATTATTATTTCTTTGTACTTTTTGTTACATCTGAATTGCACTAGTTGAATTTAATTGTACGATGGCATCAATCTCTTACAAAAACTTTAAGGAATATGCAAATTGACACACACACACACTCTTGACAATTGAACATGCCTCCACTGGTGTGTTCAGCCTCATGCTTTGAGGACTGTAGCTGTAGGAGATGGATGCCATCAATTTTACTGAACTGTTCTTGATTTTCCCAAAGAAATTGAGAAATCCCGATTTACAGCCCAATCCTAACTAGGCCTGTATCCCAATCCTAATCTAAGCCAGCACCATATCCAGCCCAGGTCAGGAGGCAGCTGTGGCAACTCAGAGTAAGAGACATTTTCCCCCTTACGCTGAGTAAATCCCCAGACACCCCTATGGGGCTACTTGGATGTGCACCAACACAACCAGAATGGGAATGGGGGTTAGGATCTGGCATAAGTGCTTGCTCCTGGTTCCACTCCCATCCCTCTCCCCAACGTTCTGCCCATGGGCCCTCCTTTCCCCCACCCCATTCCACCTTCGCTCTCCTTACACCCTCCCCAAGCCCATGTGCCTTATCCGATGCTGGGACTGGTGAAGGGAGGATGGCACAAATCCATGTGCTAGCCTCCCTGATTCCAAGACTGGTGCAAATGTGCTTCATGGCACATTTGTGACACTTGTTTGTGACACTATGGGGGGGATAGGATTGCGCCCTTAGAGAGACTGTTTCCGTTTATGACAATTCTTTCTCCCTAAGGAAAGAAATGTAAAAAATTTTTCTCTTCAGTTTGCTCAGCTATTATCTTGAACAAGTTCCTGCTGCTTGTCTCATCCCAGTGAGATCGAGCCCCCTGAGCCTGCTCTATTATGGAGGAGGAAAGGTTAGAATAGGTCACCAGGAGGATATGATTGTAGATGCATGTGGCTGCCATTGAGGAAACTGCAGCGTTCAGCAAAGGTTTGTGTTCTGGCAATAGGAGGTCTTGGAAAGAAGACTTGCCATATGACAAGACAGGACTTGTGCTTATTATCTGTAATGAGTAGTCATTAAAATAATGTGGTGAATCCGGCATGGAAGACAGCCAACTCTTGCATGCAAAGTTATGGATGACCACAAGTATTTAATCTACAGTAGCAATCAATCCTCATTATTAAAGATGACACTGAGAGTTTTATGGATCTAAATTTCAAGGCTGATAAAGAGGGAATACTAAAATAGGACTACAGACGGATCTGAAATTCTGCATTTACACATACAATGTTCCTATGGGTAAAGTGGTTTGTGAATGCACATCCAAAAGCAGCGATGTGTTCCTATGTTCTGGAGATTGTTAAAAACTAATCAGCCTTTATTTCCTTTGGAGAGATACGGCTATTAGGATCCTGACTTTTTTTTGAGATTATGAGATAGCGTTTTGTATGAGCCATATAGCATGAAGCAAATGGCAGCACATATATTGAAATATCAGTATTATGGAATGGTTTATAGCAATGTTTCTCAAACTGTGGGTCAGGACCCACTAAGTGGGTCATGAGCCAATTTCAAGTGGGTCCCCATTCATTTCACTATGTATTCTATTTTTAGTATTATATACTAGACTTGATCCTACCATGCTTTGTGATTGCATTTGGGGAAATGTTACAGATTTGTACTTTCAACAGGCTACTGTGCATATGCTCTTAACAATGATAGTCAATGAGGTTCACTCCCAGGTAAATGTGGATAGGATTGTAGCCTTTGGGATGTTTGGGGATTAAAAAAAAACAGATCAGCAATTGCTGGGGTGGGTTAGGAGGGTTCTTTATCTCAAATAAATTTTTAAATATATACTCATTGTAAACTTTTAATTTACTTAAGAGCACAATCCTATCCAACTTTCCAGCACTGACATAGCTGTGTCAATGGGGCACCCTGCAGTGGGGTAGTAGTCACGGAGGCCTCCTCAAGAAAAGGGAATGTTTATTCCCTCACCTTGGAGCTGCATTGCCCTGCATTGGTTAGGATTGTGCCCTCACTTACTTAATTGATTTGATTTTGTCCTATGGGGGTGTTAAATTTTTTTCCTCTTGATGATGTCACTTCCAGCCATGACATTACTTTCAGGTTAATTACATCACTTCCAGTGGGTCCTGACAGATGGTCATTCTAAAAAGTGGGTCTCGGTGCTAAAACTTTTGAGAATCACTGTTTTAAACCATTGCCACAGACTGAGAGCGCAATCCTAACCTGGAGTTAGGCCGGCACAGTTAGGCCAGGAAAGTTTGGCCAGCACAAGGGACACCATAAAGTATGTTTGGACCACTCTCTGAGTCAGAGAGGCCAGCACACAGGTGTGCACCATCCTCTCTGACTCAGAGAATGGTCGAAACGCACTTTACGATGGCCTTTGTGCCAGCCAAACTTTGCTGGCCTAACTGTGCCGGTCTAACTCCAGGTTAGGATTTTGCCCTAAGCCAAAACAAGTTGCTTCATGGCTCAACACTAAAATAAATGTAGCATACTGTTTTAAAGCAGCCAATCTTGAACATTTAAAACTTGGCATTTGTTTCTACAATTGACTTCAAAGGAAGAGTAGCTCCTCTATAGCTGATTGCATTTCCTAGAGCTGTTGAGAAAAAAGCAGTTGCCGTTTATTTGCTTTAATTTGAGTAAATAATGCTCCAAGTCATTTGTCATGGCATAATCTCTAACAGACAGCTAACAAAGCTTTAGATATCTTGAACAGTAGCAGCAGCTGTTGCTAGCTAGGGACTTGCAGGAGAGCATCCACCTTTCTCTTCCCAAACAGAAACAAATACTTTCTGAGAAAACGGTTAACGGTCACTATTTTTTGATGATGACTGAGAGTCAGTTACATATAGACCAGTGGTTCTCAAACTTAATTAGCACCAGGACCCACTTTTTAGAATGAATCTGTTTAGGGCCGACCGGAAGTGATGCCACTGGAACTGGAAGTGATGTCATGGCCAGAAGTGCCATCATTGTGACACCAGAGCCTGCTGCTTTCCTGAGTACATAGCAATAAGTTGGGTTATTTCTGTCGTTTTCCAATAGCAAAGTGAATCAGAAAGGGGAAAAAAAAAAGCCTGTTTACAACCTTGGCACAGGCAAAATAACTATACACACAGCCCTTTCCAGCATCCCGTCTTTTCAATATGGCTGTCCTAGGTGCTTCGCGACCCACCTGAAATTGGCTCGTAATCCACTGGAGGGTCTCGACCCACAGTTTGGGAACCACTGACATAGACTAAGGCAGTGGTCTTCAGGGTCCTACTTGGGCATTGAAGCCACTGTGTTTGTGGGGGTGGAGACTGGGGTTGGGGCGGGATTGCCTCAATGCTGCCACAGCAGTCGTGATGCCATGGAGACCCAGGGGCATGGTGACATACCTGGGGGCTGCATGAAGCCTTTCCGAGGGTCCTGGAGACTCGCAGCCACAGCTCCTGGTGCTGCTGTGAACTCCGTTTACTTGTCAGCGCTCACTTCGGGTTTGTGATCAATGGCAAACCAGAATTGAGCACCGACAAGAAAGCAGGGTGTCAGACAAGATTTAGGTAACTTCATAGGCTCAAAGATCCATCTTTAAATGAATTATTACACCACCACCCCCAAATATTGCACCTAAGGAGCTGGGGCTGAGAGACAGTGGCCACCTAGTGAGTTCGTGGCAGAAGCAAGATTTCAAACCTGGAAGTTCAGATGTGCAGCTCAGTGGCCCAGCCACTACACTACACCACCTCTCAAATTGCATCTGAGAGCAACCCAAGAGTACATGGCCCATGCAAAATCAATTAGGTTTAAAAAAAAAATCTAACCAACTCTTTCCAGCCTACCACCAAGATGGAAAGGAGTCATTCTGACTCACTAGGAAGAAAAGCAGGGGAACAGCTTTGCAGACAAATAGAATTTTAATGAGACTGTTTTAGATGGGCCTGCTATGGCTTCCAGTTACTTTGCAATGTATACTTGGCAGTGGTATGTGACTAATGTGACTGATTTATGGTTACCTGCAGTGCAATGCAGAGGAGCGAGGCAGTTCGGAAGGTGGGGTCAGGCTATGTTTTAGCTTGTTTTATTCCAAGGCTGTCTATCTGAAATGCTTAGAAAATGCTTAGGGACTCAACGCTCATTCGAGTGACCAAAGTCTACCCTGATTAAAAAATAGGAGAGGTAAGGCTGGTGTGTTCTAGGGAAACATTATGATACTCAATATGGATGCTGAGTAACGTATGGCAGTCTTGGTGAAAGCTAAATGCAATCATGCATGTTGTTTTTTTTCCATTGTTAATGTTTTGCAAATATAGTACTGTACTTGCCAGATCTTTCTGAGAGCTGATGTGTACAATTTCTAAAGGGGAATGTACATCATAAGACCAGTACTGTGAACTCTGGCACACCTGTGGTGAACAAAAACCCTTCAGCCTCTGAAGAGAGCCCTTGCCTCCATTTAAAATGGAACTGCCCTGGCCTGGGCCGTATGCACAGCTCTGCTATTATGACTTCCACAACCCTCATGTCCACAAGATGACTTAACCCAGAACTGGGCAATGCCACTGTGGTTGACACTGTTCCCTGTGGAACAAAGGGCCAGGAAAGACCCCCCTTTGACTAGATTTTGCTTGCACCTCTCCACTGGAGCAGTCCACCCACCTCACCACGACGTAAGAAAGGCTCAGGTGCTGTGGCCTAGCCAATAAGGAAAGTAGAACCCAAATTTCCAAACACTCCATAAAGTGGAAAGGGTGGTTTGAGGGGGTACACATTTTATTCTAGTTAATTCCTTATGCTGACAAACCCCTCCAGTCAAGGAGGGAGAACATAAGAACATAAGAAGAGCCGTGCTGGATCAGACCAAAGGCCCATCTAGTCCAGCTTCCTGTACCTCACAGCGGCCCACCAGGTGCCCCAGGGAGGCATGAGACAACAAGATGCTTGCAGCCTGTTGCCACTCCCTTGCACCCGGTACCAGTAGCCCTCCACCTTTGTAGGGAGGTTGCACAATCCATCATTGCCTATAGCCCATGATGGACCTTACCTCCAGAAATCCAATCCCCTCTTAAAGGCATCAAGACCAGATGCTATCACCACCTCCTGTGGCAAAGAGTTCCACAGATTAATTACCCGCTGAGTAAAAAAATACTTCCTTTTATCTGTTTTAACTCTCCCAACCCTCAGTTTTAGCAGATGTCCCCTGGTTCTGGTATTTTGAGAGAGGGAAAAGAACATCCCTTTATCCACTCTGTCCCTTCCATGCATAATTTTGTATGTCTCAATCATGTCCCCCCTCAGGCGCCTTTTATCTAGACTGAAGAGCCCCAAACGCTGCAGTCTTTCTTCATAAGGGAGGTGCCCCAGCCCCATAATCATTTTTGTCACTCTCTTCTGCACCTTTTCCAGCTCCACTATGTCCTTTTTGAGATGCGGCGACCAGAACTGCACACAATATTCCAGGTGCGGCCTTACCATCGATTTGTACAATGTCATGATAATATTCGCTGTTTTATTCTCAACCCTTTTTAATTACCCCAAGCATGGAATTGGCCTTCTTAATTGCTGCCGCACACTGGGTCGACACCTTCATTGAATTGTCCACCAGCACCCCGAGATCTCTCTCCTGAGCTGTCACAGACAGCTCAGAACCCATTAGCCTATAGGTGAAGTTTTGGTTTTTTGCCCCAATGTGCATCACTTTACATTTGTCTATGCTGCCATTTGGCTGCCCATTCCCCCAACTTGGAGAGATCCTTCTGGAGCTCTTCACAATCCTTTCTGGTTTTCACCACCTGGAAAAGTTTTGTGTCATCTGCAAACTTGGCCACCTCGCTGCTTATCCCTATCTCTAGGTCATTTATGAATAAGTTGAAAAGCATGGGCCCCAAGACAGATCCCTGGGGCACTCCACTTTTCACCTCTCTCCATTGTGAACATTGCCCATTGACCCCCACTCTCTGTTTCCTGGCCCTCAACCAATTCTGGATTCATAAGAGGACCTGCCCTCTTATTCCCTGACTGTGAAGTTTCTTCAGCAGCCTTTGGTGGGGGACTGTGTCAAACGCTTTCTGAAAATCCAGGTAATATAAATGATATCCACAGGTTCACCCACATCCACGTGCCTGTTGACCTTTTCAAAGAATTCCAAAAGGTTCGTGAGGCAAAACTTACCCTTACAGAAGCCATGCTGACTTGCTCCTCTACATGTTTTAGGATTTTATCTTTGATGAGGCTTTCCACCATCTTACCCGGAACAGACGTTAGGCTGACCGGCCTGTAGTTTCCAGGGTCCCCCCCTTCTCCGTTTTTTAAAGATTGGCGTGACATTGGCTATCCTCCAATCGTCTGGCACCGTGGCCGTTTGAAGGGACAAGTTGCATACTTCAGTTAAGGTCAGCAACTTCGTTCTTTAGTTCCTTAATTACTCTTGGGTGTATACCATCTGGCCCTGGTGACTTATTTATATGTAGTTTATCAATTTGATCTAAAATATCTTATTAACCATTATCTGCTTTAATTCCTTAGTTAGGAAGGGCTGTTCAGGCTGTGGTATCTGCCCAAGTTCTTCAGCTGTGAAGACGGACGCAAAGAATTCATTTAATTTCTCTGCAATCTCCAAGTCCCCTGTTATCTCCTCTTTCCCTCCCTCACCATCCAGCGGGCCAACCGCCTGTCTGGCAGATTTCCTGTTTCTAATATATTTGAAGAAGCTTTTATTATTCCCCTTTATGTTGCTAGCCATGTGTTCCTCAAACGCTTTCTTGGCCTCCCGTATCACCTTCTTACTTGTCTTTTGCCAGAGTTTGTTGTTTTTTATTTATTCTCCTCACTGGGGCAAGACTTCCATTTACGGAAAGAAGCTTCCTTGCTCTTTACAGCTTCTCTAACTTTGTTTGTCAGCCATGCAGGCACCCTCCTGGACCTTGCCGAGCCCTTCTTTCTTTGCAGTATACACTTCCACTGGGCCTCTACTACTGTTATTTTAAACAGCCTCCACGTAGCCTGGACGGATTGGACTCTTTTTACCTTCCCTTTCAATTTCTTCCTAACTAGCCTCCTCATCTGAGGGAAATCTGCCCTTCGAAATCAAGGGTTCTTGTGTCAGATTTGCTCTGCACTCTTTCCTGGACATGCATGGCAAAACCAATCGCAGCATGGTCACTGTTTCCCAAAGGCTCAGTAACACTTACATCCCTAACTAGGTTCCGAGTACCACACAATATTACCACACAATATTAGAACCTAGACTCCTGCTGTTAGAGAAGGTCTCAGTCAGCTGACAAGTGGTTGTCTTTTGTCCAGACACCAACTTGAGTTTCCTATTTCAGCCATGACCACTTCTTGTGATTCATCTATGTAAGGCCTTGTAAGTGCCTGGCTGTGATACTGTATATGGGCTACTTGAAACCCCCTTTGGCTTTCAGCTGCAGTCTGTGTGCAGAAGACTGTTGCTGTTACTCTCATTCATGCAAACAGGCAGAGGTATGAATATTCTGCTGACCACTTTCACGTACTCCATTAGAAGCACTAGGGAGGGCAGAAGGAGCTACGTATAACTGCAAACAAGGTGGATTCAACTATCTGTCTTCAACTCCTACATCTACTGACTTCCACCACAAACTAGGGGTGGTTTGGTGTTTGTTTGTGTTAAACACCGCATAGGAACACAAAACACCTCCTTTTATTTTGGGAGTTAAAATATTTGAATAAAAACATAAAACACTGCCTTTTGGTATTTAAGGTATTTTCCAAACATTAAAATAGATTAATTTTCTAATTCAAAATAATACTGTGGTTGCATCTGGTGACACTGTATCACCTATACGATCCACCTAGTACACTTTCAAAGCATTTAAATGAGAATGTAGAACGAAAACACTTAACATCGCAATTTGCTATTTTAATCAAGGAATTTTAGAAAAAAAATCACCAAAAAGAACACAACCCTAAGGATAACAACAACCCAATGGCTTGATATAATCAAGGTCTTTATTGATCTCACTGTAACAGCAACCATTGGTGAGAGTGTTTTCCCAACACCTGTTTCAGTAAAAACCAGAATTGTACAGAAGTAGCCCAAGAAGTGTTTAGACCACATCTGTTTAAAACCAGGATTACATTTAAAACAAACTAAAAAAAAATTATGGAGGGTGAGGAAGGGAGTGAAGGAGCAGTAAATGGGATGGGAAGAGTCGTAAGTACAGTTCTTAAAATGTGTCAAGGACATTCAGTAATCTTATCGGCAGCAGCCTCTACACATCTCCCAAGGAGGCCACAAAAGTCCCCAAAAGTAAGCTGCCCACAATGTTATAAATAGTTCTTCTCCTGTCCGAGGGGAAGAAAGGCACACTGGATCACCATCTTGCAGTGACGCAGATTGACATGAAAGGGACGGGAAAGGAGGAAAGCCTGGTTGTGTTCCTGATGCGAACAGGGACGAAGGTGCTGAGGAGTCTCCCTCGCAACTTGTTTGATTCGCTCTCTCATACACGCGCAACATTTTTATATCATGTTCCTGCTGCAGTTGTCTCATGAAATTTTAGATAAATTATCCTTAGATGCTGTGAAGCTGGTTTTGTGAAATGTATCATCCACTAAACAAGACACTCCATATAATGAGCCCTAAGTAAATTTCTCCCGACATTAAAAGAATCAAACAATTTTTTTCTAAGAGTAAAATATATATATTTATATATATATTTGTGTGTGCATATAAACATCCACCCACATACATATACGTATTTATTTTTGCACTCACCCTCTCTCCACATTAGAAATTTCTCATTCCACAGTTACCCAAGTTTGCAGATGACCATCAAAAACGAATCTTTCATCCTACCACACTCTCTGTGCAGCATAAAGGAAGGATGAGGGAGACAGAAAAGGGCAAGCAGCTTATCATCATAAAGAATTTGCATAAAGGAGGACCTGTTTTCTGTAGTCTTATGAAATGTTATTCCTTAATTCAGTTCAGTTCACAGAATGAAACACCAACTTGTTAACAGAGGCAATAAGATAGAGTTAAGGGAGAGGCAGAAGCACTGTTCAAAATGCCTAGGCATTTCCTGCTTGCCTATGGAAAGTAGGATCTGTTCGCCCTGGTCACTGGGAGAAGAAAAAGGTTAAAACTCATTGTTACATCCTTCTTAGCAGAACAGATTCAGAGAGAGAAAATTAGCACAAATGAAACAAAGAAGTGAAAATGTCTGATGCCAGCAACTTCTGATGCCAGCAATCCCAGCTACAAAACTAAACTGGAATGTGTTTTAACACTATCCTGAGACCCAAGGAGGAATACTGAATGTGAGTGAGACTACCAAGTGGAAAAATGAGAGTATACTGAAATATCAAGGTCAGTACCATTAATGGTTGAGAGGCACCTGAAATTACAAAGAAATATTAGAGCTAAGCTGGCAGTAGTAAGCAAGCACCCGAAACTGACATCTGAATGTCACTCCCCAATGAAGAGATTCAGTGTGAGATAGGAACTCTTCCCCACTCTGATCTTTTTACTAGCATTACCTTCTGGACTAATGGCGGGAGCCAAGGTTGATTTACAATGGCTAAACTCACTCACAAGCACTTACAGCCCACCTATACAACCAAATACAAAAGGTTGTAATAGAACACCCAGTACTGGCTGGACTGTGGTTTTTCATTTGGCCCCATAAATATTTCCATTGGTGGAAAGACCTTCACTGATGCTTTGGGTGAGTTATCTTTGGTGACAGTATGTGGAACTTCACCACAAATTTAGCAAAGTGCTCCAAATTCTGGTTTCAGTTCTCTCCAAAGCTAACGAACTTGGTACTCCAGCATGATACAGGGCATATTTCAAAGCAAATATAATAGATGTGATTATGTGGTGTTAGTTCAATATATTAAAGTATTACTAACATAATCACAGTAATAATTAGCAGCGGTAAGCACTCGTATCAATTCAATTCCTCTTACCAGTGTTAGTGTGTTCTTAAGTCCCAGAAGAGATACAAATTTGGTTATGTGTAGGTGTCTTTGAAGTTAACTAGTTTTCACAATTTATCCACTGATAAAAATAAAGCAGAAGTGAAACTACATTTTCTTGATACCACTCCTGATTTCAGTCTGTAGCAACCCTGATTAAAAACAAACAAAAAACCCAGAGAAGGCGGCCTGCATTTACAATCGTTCTATGCTACCCAAGATATGTCCAAGACAATTCCAGTGAAGAGCTTTTATAGTCTAAATGCCACAATTCAATTAAGAGTAAACAACTGTGCAAGTTGAAAACAAGCCAGAAGCTAAAATATTATGCCACAACGAACTACTATGCAAGAATCAGAACCTAAACAGGTATGGTATGAGGGCATTCAAGTGATGATGAAATTTGAACAAACTCTTTTTGTTTAACTAATTTATAGCTAAGGAGTGGAGATGGAAAAGATAAGGCATAGTGGAGGTGTAGCTTTCTTGGCACATTTTCCCTTTTGGTGGCAGGCAAGTCAGAATGTGAAACTTTAGTGGCCAAACAAGAACTATAGAGAACGTATTGCACCCCCCAGCACAGTTCTCAGCAGACGTGGGATTTTGCACTACCATGTTGGAAGCAGGGATTTTTAGATTGTGTTGCTCAGCATAACACACTGTCATGATGTCCAGATCCATGACATTCTGGCAACATGCTGCAAGGTAACATGCCTGTTCTGTTCCATGTCACCAGAACTTCAGTGGCATGTTTTTATCAGCATGTTACCATGCATACATGCCATGACACAGGACCTATCTCCCTTTTTATCTCACATTGGGGGTGAATGTCTTCTGTAAAAATGTTTGTATTACGCAGGTTTTTTAAAAAATTAACATATTTCATTTTCTAAAAATTAAATTTGCTCCCCCCTTTTTTGCCGATTTAAACGTTCTTTTTTAATTTATTGCAACGCTATTTAAGCCTAGCTTGTAGGATTTTGAGCATCACCTTGCTAGCATGTGAAATGAGTGCAATGGTGCGGTAGTTTGAACAATCTTTGGCATTGCCCTTCTTTGGGATTGGAATGTAAACTGATCTTTTCCAGTCTTGTGGCCACTGCTGGGTTTTCCAAATTTGCTGGCATATGGAGTGCAGCACTTTGACAGCATCATCTTTTAAGATTTTCAGTAATTCCACTGGAATGCTGTCACCTCCACTAGCTTTGTTGTTAGTGAGGCTTTCTAAAGCCCACTTGACTTCGCACTCCAGGATGTCAGGTTCAAGCTCAGTGACCGCACCATTGTGGTTATCAGGAACATTGAGATCGGCCTTATAGAGTTCCTCTGTGTATTCTTGCCACCTCTTCTTAATCTCATCTGCTTCTGTTAGGTCCTTGCCGTTTTTGTCCTTTATTGTGCCTACCTTAGCATGAAATTGTCCTTTGACATCTCCAATTTTCTTGAAAAGATCTCTAGTCTTTCCCATTCTATTGTTTTCCTCTATTTCTTTGCATTGCTCATTGAGGAAGGCCTTCCTATCTCTCCTTGCTGTTCTCTGGAAATCTGCATTCAGTTGGGTATATCTTTCCCTTTCTCCCTTGCTTTTGGCTTCCCTTCTTTCCTCAGCTATTTTTAAAGCCTCTTCAGATAGCCACTTTGCCTTCTTGCATTTCTTTCTCTTTGGGATGGTTTTAGTTGCTGCTTCCTGTACAATGTTACAGACCTCCGTCCAAAGTTCTTCAGGCACTCTGTCTACCAAATCTAAGCCTCTAAATCTGTTTGTCACCTCCACTGTATATTCATTTGGGATCTGATTTAGGTCATACATGGAGGGCCTAGTGCTTTTCCCTACTTTTTTAAGTTTAAGCCTGAATTTTGCAATAAGAAGCTCATGATCTGAGCCACAGTCAGCTCCAGGTCTTGTTTTTACTGCCTGTATAGAGCTTCTCCACCTTTGGCTGCAAAGAATGTAATCAATCTGATTTCGATGTAGACCATCTGGTGAAGTCCATGTGTACAGTCGCCGTTTGTGTTGCTGGAAAAGGGTATTTGCTATGACTAATGTGTTCTCCTGACAAAACTCTATCAGTCTTTGCCCTGCTTCATTCTGTACTCCAAGACCAAACTTGCCTGTTACTCCTATTACCTCTTGACTGCCTACTTTAGCATTCCAATCCCCTATGATGAGAAGGACATCTTTTTTGGGTGTTAATTCTAGAAGCTGTTCTAGGTCTTCATAGAAACGGTCAACTTCTTCCTCTTCAGCACCAGTGGTTGGGGCGTAGACTTGGATTACTGTGATGTTGAAAGGTTTGCCTTGGATCCGAATTGAAATCATTCTATCACTTTTGAGATTATACCCCAGTACTGCTGTTCTCACTCTCTTGTTCACTATGAAGGCTACTCCATTTCTTCTAAGGGATTCCTGCCCACAGTAGCAGATATAATGGTCATCTGAATTAAATTCTCCCATTCCTGTCCATTTTAGTTCACTAACTCCCATGATGTCGATGTTCAGCCTTGACATCTCACGTTTGACTACATCTAACTTACCTTGATTCATAGATCTGACGTTCCAGGTTCCTATGCAGTATTGCTCTTTGCAGCATCGCACTTTCCTCAAAATCCTACAAGCTAGGCTTCAGCAGTATGTGAATCGAGAACTACCAGATGTACAAGCTGGTTTCCGAAGAGGCAGAGGAACTAGAGATCAAATTGCCAACATTCGATGGATCATGGAGAAAGCCAGAGAGTTCCAGAAAAACATCTACCTCTGCTTCATTGACTATGCTAAAGCCTTTGATTGTGTGGATCACAACAAACTGTGGCAAGTTCTTGAAGAGATGGGAGTACCAGACCACCTTATCTGTCTTCTGAGAAACCTGTACGTGGGCCAGGAAGCAACAGTTAGAACTGGACATGGAACAACCGACTGGTTTCAAATTGGGAAAGGAGTACGACAAGGCTGTATCCTGTCACCCTGCTTATTTAACTTATATGCAGAGTACATCATGAGGAAGGCAGGGCTGGATGATTCACAAGCTGGAATCAAGATCGCTGGGAGAAATATCAACAACCTCAGATATGCAGACGACACCACTCTAATGGCAGAAAGTGAGGAAGACTTAAAGAACCTGCTGATGAGGGTGAAAGAGGAAAGTGCCAAAATTGGCTTGAAGCTCAACATTAAAAAAACTAAGATCATGGCCACCACTCCCATCACTTCCTGGCAAATAGAAGGGGAAGAAATGGAAGCAGTGACAGACTTTATCTTCCTGGGCTCCAAGATCACCGCAGATGGTGACTGCAGCCATGAAATTAAAAGACGTTTACTTCTTGGGAGGAAAGCTATGGCGAACTTAGACAACTTAATCAAAAGCCGAGACATCACCCTGCCAACAAAGGTTCGCATAGTCAAAGCTATGGTTTTCCCAGTAGCTATGTATGGCTGTGAGAGCTGGACCATAAGAAAGGCAGAGCGCCGAAGAATAGATGCTTTCGAATTATGGTGCTGGAGAAGACTCTTGAGAGTCCCCTGGACTGCAAAGAGGTCCAATCGGTCCATCCTACAGGAAGTCAAGCCTGATTGCTCCCTGGAAGGACAAATGCTGAAGCTGAAGCTCCAATACTTTGGCCACCTGATGAGAAGAGAGGACTCTTTAGAAAAGACCCTCATGCTGGGAAAGATTGAAGGCAAAAGGAGAAGGGGGCGGCAGAGGATGAGATGGTTAGATAGTGTCACCGAAGCGATGAACATGAAATTGGGTGAACTCCGGAAGCTAGTGGAGGACAGGGAGGCCTGGCGTGCTGTGGTCCATGGGGTCGCGAAGAGTCGGACACGACTTAGCGACTGAACAACAACAAAATTTAATCTAAATGGATCACTTCCAATCTTAGCTACTGATCTGAACTGACATTTGCAGTATCAGCTACCAAAAGTTGCTTTTTAAAAGCAAGAACACACAAAGCAACAACCAAAAGAGCAAATCACCAATTGACAGGCGCTTCTTTGTGCGAAAGATGCAATGTAAGGCCTTCCCAATGATACAACAGTTTAAGCTGAAAAATGGATGGTAATGTATTTTCAGGGTTTTCTAGGGCTTTCAGCTGTCTGGGAGAAATCCTTCCAAGTATAGTCACAACAGCATAGGAGCCAGCTAAACCAGCAGCAAACATTTTAAATTGCTGCCAGGGATTTAATCTTGCCTTTTTAATGCATTTCTACATA
Organism: Lerista edwardsae; assembly: GCA_029204185.1. Classification (NCBI taxonomy): domain Eukaryota; kingdom Metazoa; phylum Chordata; class Lepidosauria; order Squamata; family Scincidae; genus Lerista; species Lerista edwardsae. The sequence goes on along the minus strand of JAJKFI010000081.1, from coordinate 4,557,973 downwards.
AGATTGCATTGTTAGGAAGGGCAGCTTTCCAGAAAAGATTTGTAATCAGTTCCATTAGCCAAAGCTGCAGAAAAGACACCAGGGTTTTGGGTTATAATTGGGCTCCACACCAATGAAGATTTCCATAAATCCAAATTCAATATATTAAAAAGGGAGTCATGGTGCATTGTGCTTTTCTTAAAGTGCAAAACTCAAAATCATGGGGAAAAAACCCAACAGCAGCCAAGAGTACACATTGGCTGCAAAAAAAAATGCAGTTACCGGGGAGTAAGCACCAATGAATGCAATGGGAATTACTTCCAAGTAAACATGCCTAGGACCGGGACATAAGGCAGTTATGTCTAGGCCAGTAATGGTGAACCTATGACACACGTGTCAAAGGTGACACACAATTTTTGAAGTGACACCAGCACTCACCAACACCTGGCAAAAATTGAGTTTTTTCTACTCATTTTTCATTTTTGTAATTATTTGGTGTTTCTTTATATAATACATAGTACCATAAATGACTGGACTATATTTTTTGTTTAAATAAATGAATATAAAGGATTGTTTCTCTTGTTGGGAGGGAGGTTGACACGCCAACAGAGTCAAGCTAAGCATTTTCCAAAGTTCTGACACATCAAGCCCAAAAGGTTCACCATCATTGGTCTAGGCCCTGCCGATTTCCTAGAACCACTGCTATCTCTACAGTAGTCACACTCACAACTTAACAAGCAAACCTAAGATTCCTGCCTGTATTCTTCCATAAAAAAAGAACCATAGTACTTATGCCTTCTCCAAGCAACATGAATCCGCTAAGTCAAAAGACATGGAAGATCAGCAGACAACCAAGCATGATCCTTGTGTGTGAATTTTTCAAAGCAAAAAGGATTTATTAAGACTGGATCCAGGCACAGCCAGTAGAAAAGCAAAAGTATGAACCAGTGCTTAATGGAAGGGACTGATAACAACAGGCAAAATACCTTCACAGAGTAGGCCATGTGACAGTATCGCAATGAGTGAAGGCCTCACTTCCCCATTTTATTTGCTTAAAAATTTTTTAAAACTACAAAGCTGGTAACTAAACACCCATGACTAAGATACCGCACTGAGCAGAAAACAGGGATCACGTAAACGTTTATTTTCAGTTGGCTGTGCTAATACATCTCAGTCCCTGGCACATAGGGACATGCCCCCCCCCCAATCTACTCAGGATTGTGGGATAGTTCCACAACTAGAATGAGGACCATGTTGTTTGTATGGTATGAACTATTTCCTAAAACAAGATTGTTTGTTGGAAAAAAGGATCTTGGTTATGTGTCAGCCTTGCAGAGGTCCACAAGAGTAGGCAGTCTGCCTGCCTACCAAACATGCCCATTTGCAGCCTAAAAGAAGCAGTTTTTGTAAAAGGTCCTCACTGGTCACCCAGAGACAGCTCTTGTCATAAGCAGCCAGAGGAGCTGCTATTTACAAACTAGGCCTGCACGCTAGGCTGAATAGCTGAGTGTCCCATGTCAGCTAGAGAGATGGAAGTTTCTTAAAAGTAAATTTAGGTGGTTGCTTTGCCTTCATGGGCGGGAGGGGGGGAGGGAAGAAGAGCTCCTACCAACTCCAATCAACGGCAACTTAAGGATCACCTCTTCAGCAGTATTTGATTTCAGGAAGCTGCTAAAAATGTGATTTTTAAGGTTTTTTCCCCCCAAACATGCAAACCGCCTCACTCTCTCAAGAATTCTAACAAGGGTGTTCCAAGGTCCACAAACTGATCATCCTCTGAAACAGAGGAAATGAACAATGTGAAGCAACTAATTAAAAATGTTATCCTGCAGCATTTGCGACACTGCCTGAGAACTAGCAAATTAAGACACAGTCAAACAGGTTACCAGCAGTTTTCATTGCCAAACCTGATTGCAAATAGTAAATAAATATTCTGAATGGCAATATATATATATTAGTTTATCTCTTATAATCAGGAATATTAACAGGATAGGACACATTTTAGACATCTTTGTTCTTAAGTAGCTATTGACATTTTAAAATGGCAAGCCATTATTTTTCTGATTGTTCAATCAACACAACTTGATGGGAATTCACTTTGATCTTGGCTAGTGCCTTCCTCCCTCCCTCCCTCCCAACTGCTGGCAATGCAGATTCCATTGATCTTGTAAGTAAGTTGCACTTAGAAGTACAGAAATGCAACTGACTAAAGTGATGCAACAGGCTGCACACAGAACTGTTTCTATATTTAATTGGAATCACAGGCCTCAGCAGTCCTCCAAACCAGACAACTAGATATGTTGCTGTGTAGATAAATTAGCATGCATATGGCCTCCAAATTTCACAGCATTGCTGTGCCCATGTTGCTCCAGTAGAGATAAGTAACCAGCAGCCTAGAGGGCTACAATCCAGCCTCAGGGACTTTCCAAGTGGCCCCACTGTAGCTCTCTCAGCCGCAAGGACACACCTTTCTACGTATTCCAGCCACTTTCTTCTGCATGAAGCTCAGACCCTGGCAGTTTTAAAACTGCTCGGTCCCGAGTGTGATCAGCAGAGGCTCTGCCCTGGTCCTCTCCTAAATGCACCAGCTATTCACTGGGAAAGCCCAGACACAGGGCTAAAATGGAACTGGTGGCTAAAATGCATAAAGGACAATCTAACAGAAGTCTCTGTTGCAATTCAAACTGGAAGGAAAAAGGTTGAAGAGCATTTTGCCTCAGTCTCGGCTTTAAGTAAAAGCAAAAACAGGGCAAATGTAGCTGGCTCTTTGCTCAATTAAAGATACTGCCAAATTATTTGAATATTATCTCCCTAGGACCCTGATCACATGCTGGAAGAACATAGCCTGTGTTTTCATGGCCACAAGCGAACACCCTGGCAGGGTTTAAAGAAAACAAGGTTTATTGGCTTCATGGCACTCATTCCTATTTTATCACAGTGCCTTACAAATATCAACGAATTTATCCTCACAACAACCCTGTGAGGTAGGCATCTATTGTCCCCATTTAACAGACTGGGGGACTGAGGCACAGAGAGATAAAGCAACTTGCCCAGAGGCACACAGGAAGCCTGCAGAAGAGCAAGAAACAAAGATCTATCAACCAATTCCAGGCAAGTGCTTTAACTATTAGAATAGCCTCTCCCTCTCCTGCGTTTGTAGAGAGTCTACAGCAGCCTTTGCAAGCAGCAACTAAACTGATTGCACCGTATCAAAAATCTTGGGGCATCTCAGAGGTGCATTTTCTGTGAAAGGTTGGAACCGCTAAAGATCTTAATACTAAATCACCCCCCTTCCCGGAGAGGGGAGAATACCTTTAAAGTTACTCCTTTTGTCCAAAACTAAATAACTGTTTACACTATTATGAGAAAAAGTGGCTGTTAGCTACACCTGAAGTACTATCCTTCTCCTCCTCTTCCTGCATCTACCAAAACTGATTGAGTTCATGGACAACTCTGAGTTCCACTACCGTCAGCACTGCAGACCAAAGCGGTACCCATTCTGCTTCATCAACAGAATAGACGGTGAGGTTCCAGAAACAACTGCTGGTGATTGTGTGAGAGAGGCAGGATGGAAATCCAGCTGTGTTCTAGGCTGAACTCACAGTGTACTTCAGAACTATCCTCACCCCAAAAATCAGGAAGTGCATCTAAACAATCTCCCCCTGCTAATCACAGCTTAGTCACTTCTTCATCAATGCTTTAGAGGCAGTGTTGCTTTCCCCAGAAACACTGCAAATAGAGCCCAATTCCTGAGAGATCAACAGTTAAGAAGCAAACATGCTCCTGCATTATTCACATTTTAGAGTATGCAAAAACAAATAAACAAAAAAAGAGAGACGTATTCCTGTGTTTTTGTCCCCCACCTCCAAAACTATCATATATGTGTAAGCAAAAATGGAATTACATACTAGCTATATGCAGGAAATAGTATTTGCCAATTTATGAAGAGATCCAAGAGTCGAATTTTATCCCAACGGTCAGAGACATAGAATGAGTTCATGAATTGAGTTGAAGTGTTCCCTGCCATCTGTCAGATCAACACCAAATTGATGTAGTACATTCTACCTTGTGCCCTGGGACCAATTCATAATTTACAGGCACAGAGGGGTTGCCAGTTCCCTATTGCTGGGTCCCATGCTATTCCAGTTGTATTTGGAGAGCAGAGTCACCAGCCACATCAGTTTTGCATCTCTTCGAGAAGCAACAGTATGAACTTGAGAACTTCCAACATCATCTACCTGTTCAATGTAGTTCTGTTTCTCAGACATGACCAGCATGGGATGAGTTGGCTACAGAAAGTGATCACTGCCAAATATACATTCCACTACTGGGAGATTAACTGATAGGGAAGGATCAACCACCTGGTAAGTGGGAGATGCTGAGCTATCATCTGGTCAAATTAACAAAGATTTCTTTGAATTCCTACAACCCAATTTGCTCTGTGTGTTTTGAAAAAACACACACACCCTCTTCCTTGACAGCACCGTCTCAAAACAAACAAAAAACAACAACCCAAAACATTCCTTCCTTAGTGAGAAAGGGGAAAGCATCTTCTAAGATACTGCCTACCACTTACGGTTTTAACAAGTATTTGTACTAATGGCTGACAAAAAAAAATCTGCCACTTGATTTAGAAGGGGCACATTTTTAAACAGATCACAAGGCTTTAAATTGATTAATCAATTGAAAATAGACTAAACATGCAGCCCTAGGGAGAAGCAGTTTCACACATTTCAGATTGTCAAGTGGCACTGCAACTACCACATGAACTCATTGAGGGGCTGAATTCAGACCACCACCACCACCCCCAAACTGGTATTATCACACATTAGCCTGATTGGCCAAAAATTTACATCATGAGTGGTCTCTTTCTCTGCAACAGCCTTTTAAATCCCAGCAAGCAGCAATCAATAGAAAAAAAAGTTCATCCATGCCAACCAATCAGCATGTGAGTGTGTCACCAACTGGACAGAAATGGACCACAAATTGAAATGAGTGGATTAAGTGAGGCCATCAGCTACTAAGGTCGCTTTCCTGCATACTGAAATTGACCCCAATTTAATGGCTCTTCTTGCTGATTTAGTAATAAGTGAACTCCAAAAACCTACAGCAAGCTGGTGACCAAAGAATACATAGGTAGGTTTTCTTCAGAGAAGAATGCAATATGGGAGAATTGTCTGCTAGCTACATCTTCTGAAATCACACATCAAGAATGTGTGAAGTCACATCAGCCACGCACATCCCAAGAGCCTAGTAAATAAAGCCTGGTCTACATATGCAATAGAATGACTGTGGTAGAATAAACTGCACCACTTCAGACTGCGGGGGAGGGGGGGACAGAGTTGTGAATGCTTCTGTACATAAAAAGCTTCTTGCAAGTAGAAACTAGCACTGAATTCAGAATCCTCTGAATGAATTTGGAGCCACGCCAGTCTTGGTGGGGGCAGGAAAAACACAGCAATGTGATCCCCAGGATCGTGCTGCTGCGGCCAGAGGGGTTTTTTAAACACCTCTCCCAGTGCTGGCCTATGGAGGCTGTGGGGAGCCTGCCGCCAGGGCTCCCCAAGCCTTAGAAAGGGCTTAAAATGCAATTGCAACCCACTTCTGGGTTGTGATTGTGAAACTGGGTTGCAATCGCATTTTACACTCATTCTAAGGCTTGGGGAGCCCTTCGGAGGGGTGGTGGTTCCCAGGGCTCCCTACAACCCCCAGAGGCAAGCGCTGTGAGGAGCAAGTGTTGAAAAAGCCCTTCTGGCCACAGCAGCAGCGTGATCCTGGGGATCATGCTGCTGCCTTCCTTCTCTACCCACCACTTTGGGAACCACTGCTGTAGGGAAAATGTTTGTCTCTCTGCTGTGTTATATTTGTACTTGTGAGTTTAGTTGGTTTTTGTTTCACATGGAAGAGCATTCAAAAATGGCATCTCCTACCTGGTGTGGTCCATTCTACCACATAATTCTGTAGCATGTGTGGCCCAGGTCTAATTCTTTGGATGCCCCAAGCCTACACAGGACTTTTTCCCAAGAGCATAGGACTCTTGCTAAGCCCATCCTAGTCAAGCATAGCCAGGTCATTTCAATTAATTATTTTGGCACAATAGTAGACTTGCAAAGAATCCTGCAGACATTAACAGCAGCATAACTGAAGACAGATCAAGGACAAACAGTGTAGAGGACCATCAAGCATGATACTCCCTAATTACAACGGAACAAAGTATGATTCTCCTTTAATACTGATGGATACAAACTGGGAAATTGAAGAGACAAGCTTTTGGAAATGGGAGATTCTAGGAGGCACTCCTTGGGACAAACATGGACATACGTATGAGGAAGTGATGGCTCTTTCTAAGGCTGAAATCCTATGCACACTTACAAGGGAGCAAGTACCACTGAAATAAGATGGACTTACTTCTGAGTAATCATACATAGGACCATACTGCAAATGAAGTAGACCTGTTCCAAAGGAACCATATTAGAAATGATTAAGTGGAAGGGCAAAAGAAATCACAGCAATGCTCTTCCAGAAGACAGAACCCCACCACGTTCCCATTTTCAAGGATATGTTATTTCATAGGGAAGAATTAAGGAACAAGGATCAGAACCCAAATGAGTGCTTCCTGCATAGCAGTAAAAGAATATAACATCTGGCAAATAAATTGGAATAAAGCAATTAAGAGAGACGAGAACAATGGCAGTGTCATGTCCCTTCAAGCATTAATCACCCTTTCATGGCCCTTTTGTTGCAATAAATATCCAATTGTTGATGGTAGTATGTTCTCATGTGTGCATGATTGGATAAGTTGTCTTTAAAGTGCAAGAAGCCAAGGTGTATTCCTTAGCTCTGTAAATTTATCAAGGGCTTCAATTCAGTCACAAAACATAGAGATGGGGGGTTTAAAAAAGAAAAAGGGAGGAATGGGGGGGAGGAACACATGACATGGCTGAAGGGAGTCAAGGCGAGGGGGAAATAGTCCTCTTATCCTTTGGCACTTCCAAAGTTGAAGTGGGGATTCTAGTGGAAAGCAGCTGTTGCTTCTTCCATCCTTCAGTTATTGATCCTGTTGGCCGAATCAGATGTGCACAGGTTATCAGGAGTTGCTCTCTCTCCATGGTTACCCTCAAGGAAGATCAGATGTCCATCTCAAACTGAGCATCATCACCTGGTTAGACAAGTAGATTAGAAGAAAATTAGAATATAGTTCTAAGAAACTGTATTGTGTACAGTTCAGTCCTCATTATCTGCTAGGGTTAGGTTCATGGAAATCCTTGTGGATAGTGAATTTGCAAATAATGAATTAGGTTCAAAGGGTATCTTACCTACCATCCAGCAGAAACCCGCAGGAAGCCAGCAGGGTGCAGCAGGAAATCCCAAAAGATATCTGAATGTTGCAAAGTCTTTCCAGAGGCTGAAGGGATCTTCCGAATGGCAACCAGCATGGATTCCTTAAACATGGTTGGCGGATGCTTCTGCTGGCCATTTTAAACTGGCCTGTGCTGGTCGCAGTTGCCATCCTGAAGGTCCCTGCAGCCTTTGAAAGGTCTCTGCATAGTGGATAACAAGGACAGAGGCGCAGATAATGAGGTAAGTTGCAATTGTGCCCTTTGCAGATAAGTGAATTTGCAGATAGCGACTTCACATATAAAGAGGACTGTCTGTATATAGTTTTTAAATAGTATTAGATGCAAAGTAAAACTTTGCCTTTATAGGTAAGCCTCTTCTGGAAAATGAGGCAAGTCTGATCTAGGAGATTGATGTGGTAGGGAAAAAAAACTCACTGAAAGTCATAAACTATCACTAGAAAGGAGAAGTTTTGACTAGAACCTTTCCCTCTGATGTGCTGAGGTTTTGACACGCAAAGCGAGTTTTGATATGGGGAGATTTCCCCAGTTGCAAACAGAATTGGAAATTCCACACTGCCTCAATTGTACCACTTCAACTATACATGAAAGGATCAGGCTGCAACAAAATCACCTAGGCATACTGCAATCTTTGAGACTGGAGTTTTCACACACAGCATTCCCCACTGTTTTATACTGTTTTTCTTTTTTAGCCTGAATTTCTGGGGGTGGGGGGGAAGAACCCTATTGACAGACCTCTTGCTTGACCCAGAAAAACTAGTTTCACCACCCAAAATCCATTTGAAGCCATGCAAAAAACTAAATTAGTTCCTGCTAAAGTGAGTGACTGGAGGCTGTAATTTAATGGACAACCACACATCTAGATTTCACAAACTGTGGGGCTTAAGGCTACGAGACTTTAACCACCAGATAAAATGACAGGATCTCATGTCAGTAAAGGTCAGGCTATCAACAGTCCTATGCTTATACTATAGCCCTATTACATATAAAATGCCATTTACTAGAGTATTTCAGACATTGTTCTATATTTAGGACAGATGCCATAGCTCAGTGGCAGTGCACATACTTTGCACACTGAAGATTCAATGGACCAAAGGTCTAAGACAGCTTTATATATTCATGCATGTCTTGTCAGCTTCTAGAGCAGTGGTTCTTAACCTTTTTGGAGGTACCGAACCTCGCAAGTTTCATATGTGCATTCACCGAACCCTTCATAGTTGGAAAAAAATTTTTTTTTTCAAATTCAAAACATAGAGATATATATTTTACTAGTGCACAAAATGAACCATGCATCAGTTGCACATAAAATCACTGTGTTCAAAGAACAAAACCAACAAAACATGAATGTCACACAAAAACAAAACTCAATGAATATTTACTGCAAATCAATGTGACTTTTGCTGTTGCCTTTTAGAGACAAGTTCAGAAATGCACGGCTTCACCTTGGCAAATGAAACCTCATATCATTTTCACAACAAAGTATGTTCCTTTTCTTCGTTTTGATGTCTACCATCCTCAAAAAGGATTGCTCGCAAAGATACGTTGTAACAAATGGTACGAGTATCTCAAGGGCTTTCTTAGCAGTAAGAGGGCACGGTATGATTTGGTGACACCAAAACGTTGAGAGCGTTGTTGTTCTGAAGAGTTGCTGTTGAATCTGGCTCTGCTGAAGTTCAATGATTTCGTCGAGGTACTCATCATTGACATCTGCTGTCGCAACACTAAACATGAACGGCTGTCTCACCCATGCTGGATATGACTCTCTGGTAGGGAAGTATCCGTCGAGAGACTTTACGAGCTCATCTAAGTGCATGGCAATTGCTTGCTTCAGTTCCCCGGGTACAGAAATGTCTCCGATTCCAAACTCATCTTCGATATTACTTACACAGTCGTCCAGCAGGGGAAAGTTTGCGAAGTTATCATTCTCTGTTCATCGTTTCCATAATGGTAGCTTTTTTTTGAAAAGCCTTCAGGTTTTCTTCCGCTTCAATGATGTTGACTCCACCCCCCTGCATCTGTTGATTGAGATGATTGAGAGCATCGAAGATATCAGCCATGTATGCCAAAATGAGAATGAACTCAGAATCTTCGAAGCAATCTGCATGACAATGTTGGTGCTCTCGCAAAAACAGGGCTAATTCCAACTGCATGGCAAAAACACGATTCAGCACCTTTCCCCGGGATAACCACCGAATGTTAGAATGGTACAGAAGTACCTCGAATTCAGAGCCCATTTCATTACACAGCTCTTTGAAGATGCGGTGCTTCAGAGCACCACTTCGCACATAGTTCACACATTCCACTACAATTTTTAATACTTCTGCCAGTTTTGGAGGCAAGGTTTTTGTTGCCAACACATGCCTGTGCAGAACTCAGTGCGTAAGAATGATGTGTGGTGCAGTGACTTTCACCAGCGCACCAAAACCAGAGTTTTGTCCCAGCATGGCTGGAGTTCCATTCGAACAAATTGCAGAAACCGTATCCAATGAAAGATCGTTGTCTCTGAAGAAGTTATCCACAAGTTTTTTCACGTCGGCTGCCTTAGTTGTTGTAAAAGGCTTACAAAATACAAAATCTTCCTTTATCATGTCGTCTTTCACATAGCGCGCAAATACAACAAGCTGGCTTAGACTGGAAACATCGGTGGTCTCGTCAAGTTAGAGGCTGAATTTTGCTGGGCTCGAAATCAGATCTGCAACTATTTGAGCCAAGATGTCATTGCTCATGTCTGATGGTGTCATTTGAAAGAGGAATTTGAGACAACTTATTTTCAGCAGCTTTTCCCAGCATGATATTCGCCATCTTCAACGCAGCTGGTTTTATGAGTATTTCACCAATGGTGTGTGGTTTTCCCTGCTTTGCGATCAGGTACGCAACTTCATATGATGCTGTTAAGATCAATTTGTCGATAGGTACAAAGCCGAGAACAGGCAGAGTGGCCCTTTCATTGAATCTGGCTCTCTTCACCTTGAATTCAGCAAGCGTTGTGTTCTTGTATTTCCCACCTCCATGCAGCTTTAGGAAGTGTTCCCTTAGTTTTGCTGGTGCTAGACGAGAATTGCTTAACTTGGCATTGCAAATTATGCATTGAGGACGCTGACTTCCATCACATTCCGTTACACACGTGAATCCATATTGTATGTATTCATCCAACCACTTTCTTATTTTGTTCGACATAATAAATCTGTAAATCGAGCAGCAGCAATACTCAGAGAAACAGAAAGTAGAACAGAAGAGCTCTCTGATCGGGACAGGACTGAACATACACACACTCACTGAGCTGAACAGACAAGCAACCAGTGTTCCTGGGATTGGCTAAATAACTTGCAACATTTACCCAGAGATCACATGGTCTTGTTACTGGGCAGAACCTAAGTCAGAACTACCCCGCACCCTCTGTTCATCTGCTAGGCCTCAGTGATAAGCCTTACCATTCAGGCCTGCAAATTCCCAGGCCTTACTTTAATATCCCAACAACTACTGAGCGCACAAAGTTCCCTGCAGCACAGATATCAAGGCCAGCGAACGGAATGGCCAGCAACCCCTGCTAACTGGGCAAGAGGCACTTTTTCAAGTGGTGTTCCTCTTATATTTAGCAGGGGGAGAGCAATTGTCCCTCTTCACCCCAGCACAGTGTCTTTCTCGTGGCTGTTGCTGGTGGTGTTCTCCATTCTTTTAGATTGTGAGCCCTTTTGGGACAGGGAGCCATTTAACTTTAATGTTATTATTTGCCTGTAAACCGCTTTGTGAACTTTGTGTTGAAAAGTGGTATATAAATACTAGTGATTGATTGATTGAATGGACACACACACACCTCCGCCAAACCCCTGAGACTGACTCACTGAACCCCTGGAGTTCGAGCGAATCCAGGTTAAGAAACACTGTTCTAGAGTAAACCCTCAGCTGCTACCTAGTCACCATCTCATTGTACAGTCTCCACACGACTCTCTTTAGGGCTAGCATCATCATCATCATATAAGAGAGTAAGATATTAATGACCTAATTTAGTACACAGTGAGTTTGCTATCCCATTCCTATGTAGCCTAGAGATGGATTTACAACAAAGTATCCTAATGGATAGTTTCACATTCAGCTATCATAATGGGTAGTTCATGCTCCAGTTAGTCTAGACAAGCAAACTATATGGTAAAAACCATATGGTGACCTAGAATGGTACTCTGAATGGCAATTGTAGTATTTTTTTTGTTCATGTGTCAGAACAGTAATGCAGAAGGAGTTGAACAGACCAAATGCCACTATTGTGAATTTAATTAGTGAATTACTGGGGCCATGAACAACACTACAGCACCTTGGAAAAAAAGAAGGGAGCCCAATCCTAAGGTCGGTGGCTCCCAGTGGAGCAGCAGTGCCAAAATGGCAACCACTGCTGAGGCCATAGCCAAGGTCTCCTCCAGGTAAAGGACTATTTCTTCCCTTACCCCATTAACATCGCTGCAGCGCCAATGGGTCTCTTTGTGCCCACATTTGAGTGGGCACAGAAACAAGGAGGCCCATGTCGCGCAGTCCAGCCCGATGTGAGGAATAAGATTCAGGGGCAGAAGCCACGGCCAGTCCCCCTGCCCCAACATGGGCCCGTTGCATCCCTCTCCCACTCAGTTCCTTCCACTCCACCTCTACCCCGACAGGTGCTCTCTACTCTCTGGGTGCCGTAAAAATGCTTTATGGCATGTTTATAACACCTAGAGCTAGCAGTATGCTTGTAACCCTGGCAACAGAGCCCTCAGGATCTGAGAAACTTATCAGCAATTTACCATCCCATTGTTATTATGATTCCTGCCAACCTAGCAGTTCAAATATCCGGTGCAGGTTCAACAAAAAGCACGTAAAAATACGTGTAGAAATATACCATTTCAGTGGGAAGGTAACAGCATTCCATGCGCCTTGGTGTATAGTCATGCTGGCCACATGACCACGGACACTTCAGAAAAACGCCGGCTCTTCGGCTAAGAAATGGAGATGAGCACAGTCCCCTACAGTCGGTCACAACTATACCATTCGGCCACAGGGAAACCTTTACCTTTTAGTTATTATGATACAGGTGGGAGCAGCTTCCTATTTCTCAGCTGATGTTTTATGGAGCCCAAGGGTAATAATTCATGGTATCAACAACCCACAAGGGATGAGCGTAACAGTTCTCCATGTTCTGAGGTGCCATAAAAAAATTAAATTCCATTACCACAAAAGCAAATATTATTTGCTGCATGGGCCGTTAAAACAATTTTGAAGTAGACTTTTGTTTACAGAAGTGCAGCTCCGTTGCTATCATTTATCAGAGCACAAGATCAGGCCAGAGAAAAATGCTTTATAAACCGCTGCTATATAAGTCAGACATGCAAATAATATAAGTAATATTTGGCCTCTCATCCTTCTGACTACTAGTCATCACCTGTTTCATCTCCCTTCTCCAGCTCTTCCACTCTCCTTACTCAGGTCCATCTCTGAGCCCTCGCATGTTTAGGGATGCAAGGTTAGATCACATGATGTGGATTATCTGTGCAGCTGATGCAAAGAGAAAGAGCAATGCAGCAAGACCAACTTGGAGTGGTCAACTGTTATCCTGAGTCTGAAGAGAGGGACTGAGAATAATCCTACAGCCACTTCTCACTGCAGCCACAAAAGGCAGAGAAACCTTTTGCCCAGAGATGGCAACCTTACTAATCTTTGAAATAAAGAAACAGAGACACAGCAGACCTTGCTCTGCAGCTCCCTTTCAGATTCTGACACCGGTCAGTAGCAGCAGAAAAAGATTATGGTGGAAGGATAGAATCGTACACTACTTCTTTGCTCAAAATAATGGTTACTTGTCCCATGCAAGTAGGCAAATGACAAATTGCAACTTTTGCTGTAACTTGATTTTGAATGATCATGGGGAAAAAAGCACACTAGAAATTTGTTGTACTATCACGCAAGCTCTCTTACCCATTGTTGGTTTTCCATCATGATTGTTCAAATTGTTCATTTCCACTTTGGAATCCTCGGTCACAGTACCAGGGCTAGTAACTCCTGGGATATTTGGAAGGTGGCAAGGAGGGGTTTGAGCCATGGGAGAATTGCGACGATCTAACAGAAACTTGCGGTCATAGATGATTCGGGTACCTAAGAAAAAGAAATAAAAAGAATTGACAAAACAGAATTCCCACCCAATCCAATGCATAAAATTACAAATACCACCTACAGTATGCTACCAAGGGTGCAATTCCAACCAATTTTCCACTACCAGGGTAAGGGCAATGCAACTCTGGGTAAGGGAACAAATCTTACCTTACCTTGAGGAGGCCTTCATGACTGTTCCCCAACTGCAGGATGCAGCACATGCCCCATCGGCATAGCTATGTCAGTGCTGGAAAGCTGTTTAGGACTGTGCCTTAAGTCAGGCTTGAATAAGCCAAGTTTCTACTGAATGGAGTCAGGACACTACCGATTTTTCCAAACATAAAAGGGGGTTGTTGTTTCTTTAAAGATGTGCCATGCACTAATATAACTACAATGCACGCACATTGTAAGATGCAAGAGATGCAAGTCAGGTTTCTCACATGCCTATCTCAAAAAAGACACAACTGGCCACATATGCAGCATGTGGGCAGACACGGACCCCCTCTTCCCAGTCTTTTACAAGGAGCACATGGTTTTTACATTAATTCAACAGAAAAACCTTGTTTGTTTGTTTTTATGTTCAGAAGCAGCATGCAAACCACAGGGGGAAGACTACTGCTCTCATATGGCCAGCTTGTGGGTGTGCTGGTGGCACTCAAGGGTTCACTGCTGGGAACAGAACATTGAGCTAAATGGGCCCTTGATTTGATCTAGCAGTAATATGTTCTAATTTGTGTGAGAAATAACACTCAAATTAAACTGGATCCTACAGATGAAATATCTTACACAAAATAGTCAGTGCTACGAAGTATGCCCCATTATACACTCAAAATGCCCAAATGTAACATTTGGTGATAATCTCACTTTAATCCATGGTAAAGCAGTTCTCCTACATTTGAACAGAAATACTATAGTTTTAATATTGAGACAACTGCTATCTTGTCTAGTTTTAATCAAATCAAGGGCAGATGTTAGGACTGGAACGAACAAAGAAATTATTTTGGTGAATTCTATCTCTCTATGTGAAAGGCAAGAAATTTGAGAGAGGGAGATAAAGGGCTACAAGGCCAGACAATTCAGAAACAAGAGTGTGTGTGTCACTGACAAGGTAAAAAAAGGGAAATAAAATAAAGCACAGGAAAAATCTCTTTCTTCCATATTTCTGATTATCTCAGATAGTTACCTCATGAGCATCTGGATTCTTTTAAATTCCATCCTCATCATTTTGTTCAAACATCTGATCTGGGCTATAGCTTGTTCTTTTGCAATCACACACCTCAGCCTCCATTTCCCCTCTCTACAGTCTGGAAATCAAAATGCTGCAAAAATGTTCCACATAACCAATTCATGGCTGTTACTGGGACCTTAAGAGACAGGGGAAGCTTGAACGAGACGAGGCGCACAACCTACAAGGCACCATCTATGCACCAAGGCACAGCAGCTAGGGCAGGTTCCTAGGACACATAAACAAAGCATAACAAGAGGCTTGTAAACAGCCACTCACTTGGTCAGCCATCACAAGAATGAATCACTTCCAAGTGACTATGCAAGGAAGCTTTTGTGAACTGCCCAGAGATTACTGCTTTCTTTCAAGGTACTGACTCAAGACAGAAATGCAAAAGGCATGCAGGGTAGTAACATTTTTCAGTTAGTCAGTCACTTTTGGGAATTATTTACAGGACTGGAATGATATGCACACAGTCCTCACAACCTCAACTTTGAAAAGGAAAAAAAGTGCTGAAAATGTTGGGAGAAGATTGTAGTGGAAAAGCTTAAGCAGTTCAAAAGTAGGCAGGTGAGGTTTCTAAATAATCCCATGGTGTCATCTATTGATGTAGCATAGCCCCCAGGCTCCCACATACCTATTCCTGTCTCCTCTATAGTTCCACATTTTCACTGTCTAGTCCTTATCCTAAGCCCAGCCTGCAAGAGATCTGAATCCAAAATCCTAATTCTGCAAAAGAGAAGTCTGATCAGGATAAAGGCAGAGAATTCAGTTTATGGAATTTACATAATTTATTCCAGTTGCTGGACTTGAGCTCAGAAACCTTTTCGTAAGGCAACATATATCTGTTATTTCTGGTTCTAAAGAAGTATGAAAAACACTTTGAAAATAAAGTACTCAAACAAAAGCAGGAAGGGGAAGTACGAGAAACAGTTGTATGTAGACGCTAGCACTGCTCTCTATATGGGCAGAAGAGAGTCATAATTTTTGTCTTGGAAACTTCCAAGAAGTTTGTTTTGATGTTGAAAGAAAATTTTCCCCTCCAGTTGCCCGCTGATCCACATTACTTTGCTGCATAAAACTCTGACTGTAAGCACACTTCGGCTGAAAAGCCCCACTGAGTTCTGCAACAATACTGTCCAAATAAGTGCTCACAGAATTGCAGCCTACGACTGTCATGCGGCTATCCTCATTTCATACCCTACAGTGGGGGTGGAGGTATAGAACTTGCCCAGACTGCTCACAGAAAGAGGGGGCTATACGGTGCTCTGGATTTTTGCTATGCTTACTGTTGACAGCAATATGCTAAACAGATACTTGGGACGACACTATGAACAAGAGCACAGGGACCAGTTTCATACTCATTTTTCAGCTAATTAATTAATACAAAGATACAAGGGGCAGGCAAGCAAGCATTTGAAATTACAGCCGCTGGTTCATAACTGAAAGGTAAAAGTCGAAGGTTTGGACTGCAGCCAGAGTGCTGAACAGAAACAACACACTTCAGGTCTAGTATTGACTTGGAATATTTCATCGCTTTCAATTGTTGAAAACGAACGACAGATTATTAAATTCTCCCTAAAATTGAACCGTACTAAGCTATAATCCTTTTAATTTGACAGTGCTGGTCTTATTAAATGCACACTGCCATAGTGTTCTGTGGTAGATCATATTTTTGAATTAAAACCAAAGAACAAATAAAGCAGAGGGACCAGTTTCCCACCACTTCAGCCCAAGATAAGCCGCTGTACTGCGGACTGAATGGATAAAATCCTGGAGCGAGAGGTGTGGATCACGCCTGCAGCAGCTAATTCAGAAATCTGCGTGAAATGCTGTATTTTTGTGGCCAAATCAGTCAGTTCACTTATGCCACCATCCCAAACTAGGTGCCAGAAACACAACATATTGGCCAGCATTACGCAAATCTGCTGGGTTCGTGTTGAATATTTCACCCATGGGCAGCTACTTGGCAACAAAACACTTTGTATCCTGTATGGAGAAAAAAAAGGTTTTCAGGTTTAACAACAGAACAGCAGGCTTCAAACTCAGGGTAAACTGAGGTCCATAGTAAGAGGAAGAATCATTCTGATCCCCCAAACCCCACCTTATAAATTGCACCCATATCAGTTTCTTTCTGTTCTCAAGTAGCCTCAAAATTCTCAGCCCTTGACCTTGACAGCCTCAGGCAATACGGATGCCTTTGCATTCTGCCTTATGTTTTGTGATTTTAGGCCTAAGGCAATGAGGAACCTGCCAAATATTGTTCCAACTGAACCTGAAGACAAGGTGGCCAGCTTGCTTACTGGCCACAGGGCACTCAAACTAGTGGCTGCTTGCAAAAGAAACTACTAAAGGAAAGGATTTCCATTGCCTCCACAAAACAACAAGCATAGAAATGGTTCATTTTTATTTTGCCCCTCTTGAAGTACTGCGGGTGATTTTAACAGGAGAAGCTTTTTACTTCAGTTGCAAAAGTTTCAGCCAACAAGACTCCCAGGATGTCTTGCCAAGATATTGCTCTGCAAGGCAAGATTCACCAGAAGTGTTAATACAGTACTTGAATGCTCATGCCTTTTTGCTCTTGGCATTGGTATAATTTTTTCTGTTGACCCAGGCAAAATTCCAGGGTCCATGGCAGGTAGGAAGGCACACACAGTGCTTTCAAATGAAACAAAACAAAAACAGAATGATCATGGAACTTGCTTCCTAACACAACAGAAGGAACTCTGTCTAACTTGAGGAAGCATTCCATGCGCTACCAATTCCTGTGTTTTTCATCTCCCCCAGTTCCCCTTGGCCGCTAGCTCTTCCACGCAGTAGGCTAACACTTTGTCCTTCCAGGTTCCTTCTCTTTACATACAGCTACGCTCAGGAGTACCACTCAACATCCAAGTCTTCATATTCTACTCGACTTCCTAAAAACAGCTCTCCATTGGCCCTGTTCTGACACAGGCCCCTTTTTTGTTTGTGGAGAATGTGAATCTCTCAATGCTGCAGAAGTCTGATAGCACAGAAGCTATCTTGGCCTGCAGGATCTGCCTTACTTGGAGAAGGCCCTATTAAACACCATAAGACTTACTTCTGAGTAAACATGCACAGGGCAACACAGGTTATGTAAGGCTGCGGCACGTTGAGTCAGTCTTCCATGCCTTACTTTAGAAAAATTAGAACCCACCACCACATTAGAACATCTGCCGCCACATCTTAAACTCCCATGTCGGACTTGGACACTCAACACGAGAGTTCTTGAGTCTGCACTGCCAAAATAGCCAGGGAGGATAGGCAAAATAGATCAAGGGAACCTTAATCTAACAATCTTTGCAGGAACTCCAACAAGGGTTATCCTCTAGTAGACTACATGCTACCATATGCTCATTACTGCCATGAGGCAATTGTGATTCTGTAGGACTTGGATAGCTGATCGCACAACCTATGGAGTAGCCACAGACACCAGGTGAGGAGTGCTAAGGAAGTTGGTTACAGTGACAACTCTGCCAGCCTCTTACTGGGTCATGTGCTCTGAGTGTTGTGGTTTTGGAGAAAAAAAAAAGTAATGCTTTATCCTTGCAAGAATTTATATAATCCTATGATAATTTACTATCCTATGAGAAGCATAGTAAAATGTGGAGAAGTTTCAACCTCCTAGGTGTATATGAGGCCTAAATGCATGCAAATAAAGCTGAACACCTTCACCAGTGGAGGATATTTTGCTGGTGAAGATATTAATGACTATTTCGAGAAATTTTTGGAGACACTGAATGTGCAACTTCCCCCATTTATCTATCCCCTCCAGCCCTTTTGTGAGCTTTCAGCATGGATGCAAAACAGCCAGACAGCAAGTCAGTCCATTATTCTGTTGGACTATCATCTTATAATGGTAACAGCTTTCCAGAATTTCAGGCTAGATGTTTCCCACTCCTACCTGGAGATGCCCGAGATTGTACTAAGACATTCCGCATACAAAGCAGGTGCATTATCACTGAGTTACAGCTCCTCAAGTTTGGCACACCGCAATTCTGAAACCCTTACTGAATCGCTATACCCACTACCACCATGGATATATTTTCAGTTATCTGTACTTTTTGAAAAGGGGTAAAGTTCTAAATATTCTTGCAGTCTAATTTTGCAAGCATTTTACTAAGAAAAGAGTCCCACTGGGCTTAGTGGAACTTCCTCCCAGATGCGCACAGGCTTGCTGCCTAAAGGCATACTTACTTAGAAATAAGATCTACTTAACCAACTGGGACTTGCTTCTCGGTAAACCATTAACAGAACCAGCCAGTTAGGTTAAAAAAAAAACCAAGGAAAAGGTGTTTACGTGGCACAAGTTGGTTTTTTCCCCATATTTCCTACTATGAATTCCTACATTTTTATTATTCCCTTTCTGACACTTTTAATGTACTGTTTCCCCTTAATGATGCAACTGTAGTACTGTAATTTCCAGCGCAACATCACCTGGTTTAGACACCTGCTGCACAAGCTATCAAAGCTTATGAAACTGCCTCCATGGAGTTACTATGTGGAGAAACAACAAATCCAGATAGCTAGAAGAGCAATCTGAGAAATTCAAACAGGATGCCTACTGTATAACCTACATATTCCTTTAACAGCGGCCTTAAGAGCTGGAGTCTAACTTACCCTTGGCACAGCACTTTTCACGTACACGCCTCCTCCCCACAACAATCTGAAATTAACATAAACATGGCCAAGTTGCCCCTGTGGAGGAAATGCTGCCCTGAGCACCAGCACCATGGTTTGTAAACTGCAGTGCTGCCTCTGGCACTCAAAAAAAAATGAGAAAGATAAAGACTTCTGCAGCACTCCAGAGCACCACCAGACCTTGGCTTGGATACAAAGTGTTGCAGTTTCACATCTCACAGTCCAGAACTGGTTGAAACTGGCA